>JAWWMW010000094.1:0-11650 GCA_035048345.1 Echeveria elegans | reverse complement strand
TACACTTTTAAAATAATTTTAAAAATAGTGAATGTTTATCTACTGAACTGAAATTAAATTAATATCAAAAGAACAGACCCGTTTAGGATGTGTAGTGCAGGTTCAGCCTTTGTTTTAGGCTACCTCATTTGGGAATAAGAAGAATGTGCATCCGAGAACTTCTGTTTAGAAGGATGTAATAGCAATTTTTTTGCATGAATATTCTTCTTCTTTTTCAACTACACGATTGTTCTAATACATATGAAACCTTCAACAAATTGTACAACATGAAACTCATTGTGGTCCGACTAAACGTCTAGACTTTACAATTCTACGCACACAGCTAGAGTTCAGCGACTGCAGTCAGCAAAATTTACATGGAAAACCCCACCTAGTCCGTTACTGAAAAGGTTTGCTAATATCTTTGATCTAAGCAGCAAGTACCAATACTTTGATGGTTCCTTGACTGTTGGGCTATCACTTTTCCAGCATACAGCACTGATAAAGTAAGAGCCTGCATCATATTCAGCCTCATCCACCTCTGGTGAGCCGAACTTATGCCATGTGGCAGGTTTGCATAGTTCCTGGATAGAAATACAAGATTGGAGGGATTTAGAAGTAGGTTCAGCTTTTCTTACCTCAAAATGAGGGGTTTGGTTGGTGCCTTGGTGGTACCTTGTGATAAATAAAAACTTCATTTGTCTCGCTGCCACAAGCTAGGTATTCACTGTTTACAGCTAAACCCACAAAATTCTTCTCATTAGTATGGCCTCTGAAAGTCCGCACCTGTTAAAAATCAAGAACGATGAGTGGCTTGACCATAAACCAAAAGGAAATATCACATTATGTCAATCAAAGCATGGTTCTCCCACCTGCATGTTTTGGTTTACATCCCATAGCCTTAATGAGCCATCTGTTGAAGCAGAAGCAAGCTCTGAATTGGACAAGAATTTGACATAAGACACTGCCTTCTTGTGTCCACTGAAAATGTGAAGAGGCTGGCTAATGTTCCTTGTATCATAATAATAGATATGTCGATCTGCAGAACCAACCTACATAAAGACAATTAACTATTTGATATCGGATTCCGAAGCCCAGTCTCCTGATTTAAAATTTTGCTTGTGCAAAGTTTAAAGTTATTTCAATGAAGAGCTTACGGCAATGTGGAACCTGGAGCCAGGATTATACTTCACGCAGCAAATCTGAGCTTTCATGTCGATGCTCATAACACTATCCTCCTGCTTCGTGCACCAGACTTTAACCTAGAACAAAGCGGAATATTAAGTTGAATAGTATTTGGTAATGCGCAAATATGTCTGAAGTCCATTGGATTGAATTTTTTAGAATGGAACATTGTTAAATTACATGAGAAAACTTAGGTAAATTCTGGTGAGTCATATAGTTTTTCAAACTGAAACGCAGTGAGATAAGTACCTTACAGTCATCACTGCCAGATACAAGCTGTGTAAGTTCTGTGCGCGAGAAATCCACACTCCATGCTCTTTTTTCATGCTCTTCATATTCCATCAAACTCTGATATCCAAATGGTTCCAAAATGAGGCATGAGGATGACATTATTTCAAAGTTAAAGTGCGGTTAGCAGGGCCTAAAAGTTTAACGTACCTGCCAGGTGTTTACATCCCATATTGTCACTATCCCATCATAATCACTACTAGCAATCTGGTTTTTGGTAAACTTATTCCAGCTTAAGCAACTTAGTTTCGACCGTGTTGACATTTCAACAGCAGGAAAGTGTGCGTCCGGAGGTTCATTCAAAACCTAAGATTTATAGAGCCATCAGAGAATCACTGTCAACTCAAAGTCCGCAAAGTAGTAACAAAACTTATATCTCATCAAATAAAGAAGTTTAATATTTAAGTACTAACAAAATCAAGATGCTATAGGATTAGTTTGCTTCTCATCAGATCCCATACATGGAATTACAGAATGCAGCAAAACAGTACTAAATACTAAAAGAGCTTACAGATGCAAAGTCAAAAACTTTAATGCGCTTTGAAACTCCTGCTGTGGCGAAGAATTCATCATCTCGGTCAAATTCTATGCTGCAACAAAATGAATCATCGCTATATGGATTATATGGCACTCATGGAAGCCACAGCCAACAGTACAAGTAAAAAAACAATGTATAGAAGATGAAATTGACATACTGCTATTATTCAAGAGAAAAAAAATTAAATTTAGAAATTTCAATCAAATATTTATTTGTAAACTCAGGTGGTGATTCACTCCAATTTTCAGTTCATATCCAACTCAAAATTTGACGAAGACTGAATATTTTTGCAGTTAAACTTCTTGACAAAAAAGAAATTCATATTACAAAAGGAATTGTCTGTAACTAGCAACGAGTGATTGAAGACCATGAACTGACCTTGATACTATGTTTGCTGTCTGGAAGAGGTCCCCATGCCTTAGCTCGGCAATAACCCTCAACCGGCTGATGCAAAAGAAAGAAAGAAAAAATTCACAACTGGCTTATGGAAGATACATCTCCAAACGCAAATTGGCAAATAATTAATTAACTATTAACAAACTCAAGATGCACCTGTAACGTGTGAATGTAGTAAGCACTGACTGGAAATATTCAAGGCCAGCACTATAACCTTCTCTCCGAAGCAGACTACCACTCCTCTGCTCCTGGCTGCTGACTTGATTACCATAAAGACGCCGTTTTTGAATGTAACATTCTTGCAAGTCATCAAACTGCACTATGTAATTAAATAATGTTATGAGAAAGAGAAGAGCAAGTTGGCTTTATACGCAACCCAAAATTAATTACATTGTGTTTTTCTTAGTATGATAATGATATAGCATCAGAAAATGAGCATGCATTGTATAGATAACAGACGGTTCATATCTAAAATAGTGATGCGAGGGATTGACCTGAGCATGGACCATCTTCTTCCTAAGAACGGCTTGTCCTGCTTGACTAGAATGCTGCAAGTCTGATCCACTAGACGAATCCTTCTGCTGCAGACTCTGAGAGCTTGCTTGGGCCTTTTTAGCGTCAGAATTCATCGTGGCATTCCTTCCCATGGAATTGCAATAGCCAGATAGAGTACCACCATTGTTTTTATTACTTGAAGTCCATACCTTCTTCATCATACTTTCATTCCCAAGCATCCTCAACTTCACGGAGTATCTGTCCCTTGCATGAAACAACTCCATTCTGTGTCTTTCTAGAACATTTATGTCCTCTTTGATAAACTGCAAATCATATTCCACCTGGAACGGATAACAAAAGTTACAAGCTAACACATGAAAGAAACTATTTGAGGATATGCAAGCTGTTATCATGCTTTAAGTTTATATTTAAGCTACTCAAGTAGAACTGAAATCTTTGTTTGTAACATAATCAAGAAACTCCCTTGAAATAAGTCATTCAAAATCTATCAGAATGGTAGATCCCTTACATAAAAGTTATCCTAGAATTGTACGTTTGTAACATATGAACATGTCGACCGTTCGCACCTCTCTCAGTTCATCCATTTTTTGTTTCTTTATGCAATTAAGAAAGTCCAACAGCACTTGCATGTTTCTCTCAGCTTCTTCTTGTTCCATCTTTCTTTTCTTTTCAGCCAGCAGAGATAACAATACGTCAAGTTCCTTAATTGATATTTCACAGCCCTGTCTAATGTGCACCAGAAAGAGCCATTCACCGAAATTGCAAGACCTATTACAAACACAAGAAACTTTTTAAACACTAAGGAAAAGTCATACAATAACTGACCTGTTGGAGTGCCTGCCGGAAATTATCCACCGGGGACGCATTCCTCGAAATCTGAAGCGAAGACCCCTTCTTCAACATCTACACAACACCAAATAAAGAACTCCGAATAAATCCACATCAACAAAATGTGCCATAAAAAAACTCTATCCAACAAACAAAAAAAAGCAAATACCTTATTGAGCACAAAATTAGGAACCAACTGATTTGAAGTAAGGAACTGAGCACAACAAGGACAATCATTTTTATTCTGCAAATGTGTAATTATACACATATAACAAAAGCTATGACCACAAGCTGTTAAAAACGCGTCTTTCATGATCTGCATACAAATCGGACACATCAAATCCTTATCCAACATCATCTCCGATCCAGCACCTCCATTCTCCAGCCGACTGACCTCCGTCGCCGCCGCCGGCTTCGACGACGCTGCCGCCTCCACCTTGACAGCCGGCACTAGTGTATCACTTGAAACAACTTTCTCCATTAGATTCCCGACAGTTTCAGCTCGGATCCGTCCCGACCGTTAGTTTTTTGGTCGATGGAGATTTGAGAGATTCGTCTTCGGTCGGTGAACTGTAAGTGCGTATCTAAGGCTGGATATTATCCACGTTCTTCGTTGCTAAAAGTCTAAACCGTTGGTATATCTTGAGATTTATCGTTGCTGATTTAGTTGGGTCGGTATTGGAAGGAGTCGTTGGTGGAGCTGGAAGATAAATTTGACGGCTGAGATGAATGGAAGACGCTGAACTTGGAATCTGTACCGTATGTTTTAGAAAGGTGATTTCGTCATTTGGTGAGTAGAATCTTCTTAATTTATTAATTGGCGTTCTTTTCGTAATCATATAGAGCAATTACGGAATAATTTTTTTGTGAATTTTGTTGATTAAGGTTTCCATAAAATGATATCAAAGTATATAATAAGGTATACAGTTCGGGACGATACAGAACCCATGAATGTTTAAGTTTAATGAAAAAGTTCATCGATCCGGAATCACTTTCTACGAACAACTAATAACAATAAATAAATAAAAATTAAATACACGAAGAATCTAACAAAAATGAAAGACATTTTACTCCTTCACAGAGTGCCTTCGCAAATGAGAAGAGAATGAAAGACCTCTTGCTACTACAAAGAGAGGCTCAGTAGATGAGAATATATCTTACTCCTCTACACGGAAACTCTGCAGATGAAAAGAGTTCAATTGGTTCCACACCAGGTCAGGTAACGTAGAACAGAAACTAACTACCAATTTATACTACCAATTTGTCGAATCCGAATCACCGCTCGAAACCAAATACCCATCGGACCCTGAAGTAGTTAGAATAATCGATAACATACGACATCCCTTCTCCATTTAATCTCAACTTCGCTTCATCTCCTTGTTCCTTAAACAACGCATGCTTGTTTTGATTCATATTAATCTTGTGAATTCTCACGTCTTGTTTTGATTTTTACTCCTCTGTCCTCTTTTATTTTCTTGCTTTTTTTTTTGGACGTCTCCTTGTCTTCTTCCTGTTTCCATTTATAGTAATTATTTCTCAATCTTTTTTTCTCTCAATACACTCTCTTTCTTACTTTATTACTATTCATTTTTATACGTTTACATTATTCTATCACTCACATAATCATTTTTTTCTCTCAATACACTCTCTTTCTTACTTTATTACTATTCATTTTTCTACTTTTACATTATTTTTTCACTCACACAATCATTTTTTGCTCTCAATACACTCTTTTTCCTACTTTATTACTATTCACTTTTCTACTTTTATATTGTTCACTCACTCACACAACCATTACAATTTTAATATTTGTGTCAAACCATCAAATGTACAGAACATTTCAGAGAGGAGTACGAATTTATATTAATATGAAATGTTAATTTGATCAAGAAAATCTTGCAACATAACCTCACATATGGACTGGGCTTTAAGCCTTTATGGCCTCCTACACAATCCAACTGCCACATCTTGTCTTGCCGGATCTAAACCCTAAACCTAAAGAAGGCATCGGCCATTGAACACCTTCCCCAAAGCTCCCATCTTTCTACGCCTCTTCAGTCCTCACCCCTCGAAGTCCAAACTCACCCACATCAGCCCTAAAGCAATGCTCTCGTCGCCCAGCTTCATACCAACAACCCCCTACAACGACATCACCCTTCACATCCTCCTGACTCTTCTCACCACCTTCCTTCATCAGATCTGAGAATCTTCTTCTCTCTTCTCTCATCCAGACGCTTTTCCGATCAAATCTCCGACTTAAACCGCAGATCGTGGGGTCGGTCGACGCTTTTTCTACGTTTTTCAATCCATCCAACCTAACATAGAGAGGTTTTTTTGGGCCACGGTGCACCTGCCTCCGCCCCTGGGTTGACGGTTTGCCTGTCATGCAACAATGCAGTTCTGAGCTGAAGGTGCCATGACTGCAGTATATATTCTAAACTGAAGCATGTCGAGAAGTCTTCCTGGTTGAACTCCTTTCAAGCATGGTGCGGCAGAAAAACCGAATGTTATTATTTCCGTACGTTTGGGTGTTTGGCAATGATGAAGAAACTGGGTCCTGGAAGCACTAAACTAATGACAGATCCGTTAAGACCGTACTTCTTGGCAATGAAGAAGGTTCGAAAGCTTATAGAGTTTGTAACAAAGAAGCTGCATCTGACTAGAGATGTTGCATTTGATGAGCAACACCAAAGGAATTTGGAAGAGCTTTCAGATTATGGGCATTGCGAAATAGACACCTGTCTGTGAAATAAATTACCAAATATCAGGAAAAGAATCAACTAACCAGAGAGAGCGGTAGTGATGATCAAGATGCAGAAGTTGTAACACCATTGGTGAGGAAGGCCAATGTGCCAAAGGAAGTGAGTTTTGTTTCACCACCATCTGGTGGTTGGAAATATTCAGAGGGAGTACTGTTGAGGCATTGATTGCTATCATACATACACCACTCGGTGTGATGATGTGGAACTAAGTGGTTTGTGCATGATGGCAGCAGAAGAACCATCAAGTATAGAATGTGCTTTAATGGACCCCTGTTGGAGGAAAGCAATGGAGGAGGAACTGAAATCTATAGAAGATTATGCAACTTGGAAATTGACTACCTTACCGTGGAGGCACCAACCTATTGGTTTAAAGTGGGTTTTCAAGGTTAAAAGATCCAGATGGCAATGTAGTGAAGCATAAAAGCACGGTTAGTGGTGAAAGAATATGTACAAAAGTCTGGTGTGGATTTTGATGAAGTATATGCTCCTGTGGCGCGCTTAGAAACAGTGCGACTGTTGGTGGCTTGGGCCGCACATAGAGGGTGGCAGAGGCTTCACATGGACGTGAAGTCCGCTTTTCTGAATGGTGACTTAATGGAGGAAGTTTATGTTCATCAACCTCCGGGGTATGTGAATGGGAACAAACCAAATATGGTGTTTATTGAAATGTGAGATGAGGGCTTGGAATGATCTTCGACAAGCCAGGTTATACATGGCTTTATATGGTCTTCGGCAAGCGCCGTCGCCGAGGGCTTGGAATCTGCAACTAGATAAGTTGCTTGTTTCGCTTGGTTTTACCAAGTCTCCCCTGAAACATGCAGTTTACAAAAGGACTCAACAGGATTCAACGTTGATTGTTGGAGTGTATGATCTCATCATTACTGGGGCGCGAATCGATATCATTACAAGTTTCAAGGAAACAGATGAAGAAGTTGTCTAGCATGAGTTATTTGGGTCTTCTGAGTTACTATCTTGGCATTGAGGTGCAGCAAAAGACCAAGGGAATTCTGTCAGGTATGATTCACTCCTTTTTATTCTCTACGTTTTGGTTCGTTTTTGTAAGAAATCGGAATCTATTTGACGGTTTGTTAGGGTTTTGATCTGTGTTTTTTTGATTTGGAGGCGGAGGGAGTGGTTGAGTCAGTGTAACGAAACTGGTTTGCCAACTGTGAGTGTTGTTGTTTGGATTTTGAGACTGAGATCCTAGGGGAGTTAGTTGCATTGTCTGTGCTGTGTGACTGTGTGTTACGTTTGGAACGGAGGTTGATGCTTTGTTGTTGTTTCAAATTGGGGTGTGAAATGCAGCTCTTAGTGGTTTGTGTTTTAGGTTGCCCCGATGCAGTGGACAAAATGGCTAATTGGTATCACATTCATTAGTTTCTATTGTGATTGTTTTCACATCATGTAGTTCTAACTGCAAATGTTAGTGCATCTTTCCAGAACAATTTTGGTTTGGTAATTAGATTTTAGCATCACCGTTTTTGTGTTTAACATTATTATGTTGAGTGGTTTGGTTTTAGTGATGCTGCTGTTTGTAGTTGTAGGACTGTACAGATTTCGGTGGTATTGGAAGTAGTATCTAATGCAGATTGACTAGGTGGTAATTAATTGATAAGAGTTAGGAATATTGATGTGAAGAAACGGAAACTTGGGAGAAGGAATCTTATTTGAGTTTTGGAAGATTTTTTTCAGTTGGAACTATCTGGTAACTTGTGTAAGGGTGTCACAAGTTATGATCCAAAATGCTCTTTGCCTTTACAATCCGTTTTTAGGACTGCTGTTATTGAGTCATTGATAAAACTTGGAGTGTGATAAAAATAATTGTGGCGAGAGATCAGAATGTTAAATATTTGGATCGGTGCATTGGTTTATATTGAGTTTCCATTCCATTCTGGATAACATCTTTAATATGCATTAGATTATGTTGTCTTGATTGTTAGATGTGTATTTGTATGTATGTAAGTTGTTTTAGTCCACTATTTCACGTCTAACATGATAACAAAAACAAAAAAATATACTAATATTTCTTTTCTCGATAACCAACGTTCTTAATTGATCTGATTTGATAGCTGATTTTTTTATTGCAGAAAATACAGCAAACTTTGAGGCTGAGTGTAAAGTCTTGGATGATGGTTTAGCTTGAGCAGTTTCTTATCAATTAGTTAAGATAACGGACAACTGTCACTATTAGTACATTTTCAGCAAAAGTTCTCCTATCAGATTCCCTAACTGCACATCTATTCTTCTCTTCTGTGTCTTTCTTTTGGTCTTCTCTCTTTTCTTCAGCAATTGAAATTCACTGCACCATAATCCGAATCGGCGCTTCTAAAACCAAGACGGTGATTGGCATTTCGTAGACAATGGTGAAGAAGAAGCCGGTGAATAAGAAGTGGGTGAATACGAAGCGTTACATAGGAGTAAACCAGCGGCAGTCGGGAAGGTACAGTGCAAATATCCGACATCCGATGTATGGTAAAATTTATATAGGAACTTTTGACACGCCTGAGAAAGCTGCCGAAGCATTCGACATAGCTGCAATATATATTCGTGGACTAGAAACTAATCCAAATTTCCAAATCGAGGAGCAAGAGGTTCAGAAAATGATTAAGGATGCCGAAACAAAATACGAAGAATGGAAAGGTTAGTTAATTTTTGAGATTTTTTAATTTGAACATCTGTTTGAGATTGCTCAGATTGAATTAATAATCATATTTTGTCTAGGTTACACAAGAAATATATTGCCACTGTAATTAAAGAGGTGGTAAAAAACTATGTGGATTCGGAAAAGAAGGTAAGGAAAAAAATGACGGATTCCAAAATTCGAACCTTCACGATTTCGTGAAAGTACACGCCATTCTCCTTGCAGCCTCCGGCAGCCCCAGTTCTCTTCATTTCCAATTATTCCGCAAACTCTCTTCCGATACGTGCGATGTCGGCAACTATTTTCATATCGAGCCTTGTCATTCCGGAAAGCAACGCAGCCTTGTCACTCGAGGCGGACAAAGGGCAAGAGGGCTATAAGCCTATAATACCGGTGACATTCTTCGGCCACGGTGGGTGGTGACATTCTTCGGCCACGGTGGGTCGGGTGGCTCCGCCCCTATATTGTAGTGTAACAGTTGGAGCACCCCAGATGTTTTGCCCTGGTTATGCACTATCTCTACGATAACTCCAGCTGTCCTAAGTTAATAATGTATAGAGCAGAATAAAATAGTACTTGATACGAGGTTGATGATATGCTTCATCAGGAGTCAGGTCCTCTTCATTCGTGATTTCATTCCACAGATGAACTGATACCTTTTACTGTCAGATTTTGATTTATGATGATAAATGTATTTTAATTTTTGCAGGTGGCTGATGCACCAGAGATTCATTCAAATAACTTGCACGTGAAGTTTGACATAAGGGAGGGTCACATTGGCTTTGTATGCCCAACAGTCGTACCTCCTTGCGACATTGATATGTTTCACCAGCTAGCATGTGCTGGCACTGATAAGAAAGATTCAAATGACTGGAGAACTTGTATTGTGCTTCCATTCAGTTCGAAGTTACCCGGTACTGCCACAAGTATTACACCCATCTTTGCAGATCTTCATCCATCATTACTTCTCTTCTTGCACCGTCTGCAGTGTATCAAGCTTCGGAATACTCTATTTGACTCTCTGGTTATCATGAAAAAGAAAGTCATTGGAGATGGGATTATCAAGGTATCACATGGAGTTGAGGAAATGACATGGCTTGTAGTTTCTCAGCAGATGCCAGCAAACGCTCTTGGTGATAATTCAAAAACAACAGAAATATCTATAGCATTTACTCTACTAGAATCAGAGGAAAGATGCTACAGTCCGTGTTTGAAACAACAACCAGTGTTTGCTTTTCTTCCTTTAAGAACATATGGCCTGAAATTCATTCTTCAAGGTGATTTTGTCCTTCCGTCATCAAGGGAAGGTGTCGATGCAGATAGTCTTTGGAACCAGTGGCTGTTGTCTGAGTTCCCAAACTTGTTTGTGAATGCAGAAAAGTCTTTCTGTGGCATTCCTTGTTATCGAGACAACCTAGGAAAAGCTGTGACGACCTATTTGAGTTTTGTACCCCTTGTTGGGGAAGTTCATGGATTTTTTTCAAATCTTCCTCGTGTGATCATTTCTAAACTGCGAGCATCTAATTGCTTACTTAAAGAGGGAGACGAATCCACTTGGGTTCCTCCTAGCAAGGTTTTGAGGAATTGGAGTGACAGTGCTCTCAGTATCCTGCCGGACAGCTTACTTCGTGACCATCTTGGGAAAGCATTTCTAAATAGAAATATTTCTCTGTCCAATCCCCTGGCTGAGGCTCTTGGTGTTGAAGAATATGGACCTAACATCTTGCTTAAAATTATTTCATCTTTATGTTACTCTGATGGTGGCCTTAGATCATTAGGATTTGAGTGGTTATGTTCCTGTTTAGGTGAACTATATGATGTTATGTTCCAGTTTCATGGGTCTATTGCTTCTGGTTTGGACAGAGAGGTTACTGATAAACTCAGAAATATACCATTTATTCCTCTTTCTGATGGTACTTTTAGCTCGGTAGATGAGGGTGCTATATGGATGCATTTTGATGTTTCAACTAATCGCCTTGACATGGCGTCGGGACCTCAAGCTTTTCCGTGCTTGTATGCACGACTTCGTACTGTAAGCTCAGTTTTTCTGTCCGTGGGAAACGGCAGTACCTCAGGCAAAGAAATGATGTTGGCTGAGAAAATTAGTATATTATTTCGGCATATCGGAGTTCAGCAGTTGTCTGACCATGATATTTTAAAGGTCCATATTTTACCAGCTATAGCAGACGAGAAGTTTGCTAATGAGAACATAAGTCTTATGATAGAGTACCTTTCATTTAGTATGGTACATTTACAATCTAGCTGCGCGGAATGTATAACTGAAAAGCAGTACCTAATGTCAGAGCTGCGATGTAAAGCTCTTGTTCTGACAAATTACGGTTATAAAAGACCAAATGAGGCGTCAATTCATTTCAGCAAAGAATATGGAAGTTCTGTTGAGGTAACGAAGTTGGTCACTGACTTAGAGTGGTGTGAAATCGATGGCAGTTATTTGAAGCATTCAGTTACAGAGTCACTGCCCCGTGGTAAAATTCAATGGAGGGAATTCTTTTCTGA
>JAWWMW010000093.1:14208-26990 GCA_035048345.1 Echeveria elegans | reverse complement strand
AGAATTTTAGAAGCTTTTATTAACTTTCAAAACTATGCTACTAACCATTTCAATGTCAAGATTAAAGTTTTGAGATCAGATAATGGTGGGGAGTTCACTAGCAACGCTTTCAAATAACACTTGGCGAAACATGGGATTACTCAACAAACAAGTTGCCCATACACACCGCAACTAAATGAAGTGACCGAGAGAAAAAATCGGCACTTGATGAAGGTAGCAAGGTCTATGATATTCCACACTCAGGTCCCAAAGCAATTTTGGGGAGATGCCATAGTGACGGCATGCTACCTCATCAACTGATTGCCCACTAAAATACTTGATGATGTATCTCCATATGAAGTACTCAATAAAACCAAGCCTTCCATTGATCATTTACGTGTATTTGGGTGCCTTTATTTTGTGCTTGTCCCAGGGGAACAAAGAAACAAACTAGAGGCCAAGAGTACAAAAGCAATGTTCATTGGTTACTCCACAACTCAAAAGGGATACAAGTGCTTCGATCCTATTACAAGGAGGGTTCTTGTGTCATGCGATGTCAAGTTTATGGTGGACAAAGACTATTATGAGAATGGGAAATGAGAGGACATTCAACATCTATCTCAGTCCCCATCTGAGAGAGCCGATAGTCTAAAGAATATTCTTGAAAGCTTCGGTCTAAACCTGCCTAAGGATCAAGGGGGAACTCCTCAAGGATCTGAAGGTGCAAATGACACTCCTCACCTTGACCATGAAGGGGGAAATGAGAGCCAAGATGATAGTCATACATCAGACTCATCTAGTCATGATCAATATGAGGAAGCTCAAGTTGAAACCCAAGTAGAGGTTCAAGAGAATTCTTCCCAAAGGGAAAGCGAAGAGGATCCAAGTAGTCATGAAGGACATGTTCAAGATGATTCGGATGATGGAAGTCAAGATGATTCCGATGATCCAGATTTCACTCCACCAAATGGAGGAGAGCCTCAGCATGATGAACATCAGCCCCTAAGGAGAAGTGAACGACTAAAGTATCTGGCCTCCAATTGGAAAAACACAAGGGTATTCTACAACAACAAAGTCGTAGCTCACTTCATTCAAGTCGTGTGCTCCGTGGCCGACTTCCCTCATGAACATCAAGTGTTTGTTAGTAAATTGGATGAAGGACAAGCGCCAAAATCCTACGATGAAGCTACAAAATATGAGGAATGGAGAAAAGTTATTGAAGATGAGACTAGAGCATCGGAAGTGACCGAAACGTGGTATAAATCGGACCTCCCAAAAGAGAAGAAGGTCGTTTCAACCAAAAGGGTTTTCACCATCAAATACAAGAGAAACTGAGAGATTGGAAGACATAAGGCACGACTTGTGGCGAGAGGGTTCAATCAAACCTATGGAGAAGACTACCTCGACACATTTGCGCCGGTAGCAAAGCTCCATACGGTAAGAATTGTGTTATCTCTTGCGAATCGTGGCAGATGGATGTCAACAATGACTTCCTTCATTTGATATTACAGATTTAGGTGAACTAAAGTACTTCCTAGGAATAGAAGTTTGCCGATTGAAAGATGGCCTTTTCTTATCCCAAAGGAAGTACACACTTGATCTTTTGAGTGAGGCAGGAAAACTTGGAGGTAAACCTGCTAAAACGCCTTTGGAGGATGGATACAAATTCATAAGAGAGGGGGAGCTTGAAGTTCAACCCCACGACAATGCCGAGCAATACCGAAGGATGGTTGGTAAGCTACTTTATTTTACTTTTACTAGATCTGACATTTGCTTTGTTGTGAATCAGGTGAGCCAACATATGCAAGCTCAAAAAAAGCATCATTGGCATATGGTGGAGAGGATCCTAAGGTACCTCATGGGCTCACCGTGCAGAGGCATATGGATGGGGTGCAATGAAAGCATTGAAATAGTTGGATATTGTGATGCTGATTGGTCTGGAGACAAAGTGGATAGGAAGTCTACTACAGGGTATTGCACATTCATTGGAGGCAACCTAGTCACTTGGAAGAACAAGAAACAAAAGGTCGTCTCATGCTCAAGTGCTGAAGTCGAATATAGAGAAATGAGGAACATCACCAACGAATTCATATGGATCAAGGCTCTTCTCAAGGATCTAGGCATTGAGTCTTCAAAGCCAATCACCATGCATTGTGACAACCGAGCCGCAATCCACATTTCGTCCAACTCGGTGTTCCATGATAGGACAAAGCACATTGAAGTTGACTGCCACAAGGTGCGACAAATGGTAGAATAAGGAGTAATCCTCCCATGGTACACACGGAGTGAAGACCAGTTGGCCGACATCTTCACAAAGGCATCAAGCTCAAAGGCGTGTGAGTCCATCCAAACAAGACTCTTAATGAGTCAATTCCCTTTCGGTGTTGTACTCTCTTTTTCTAAGTATGATTTTGTCTCATTGGGTTTTCCATGCTTAGGTTTTTAATGAGGCAATTCCCTTTCGGTTTTAAGCTTAAACCCATCTTGGGTGTCAAGCTTGAGGGGGAGTATTGAAAAGAATGATCACTTTGACGCCAAGAAAGATCAACTTTGGGGCCAAGTAACATTCAAATGAGCTGACCATTTGTGCTCAAAAAGGAAAAATGTGTGGAAGCTAAAAAAGGAAATGAGTCATTATGCCTTGTATGAAAATGATCGTGTGGAAGCTCAAATAGGAAAGGTTGTAATGCTCAAATAGGAAGGAGCGTGTAGAGTAGAGTAGTATAAATACCATTATATCGTCACACTTCAAAACACACGAAAATACAATATACTTTTGTGTTTCATTCTTCTCATACTTCTCAAATTCTTTCACGGGCCGAGCCTACCTGGCTCCAACCCTGATTTTAACACATTACCAAAATTCAGCATAAATATTATTAAAATAAAAAATGAATTACTGTTTTACAATTGTTCAGATGAATTTCTTAATAAATTTTGGAATTTATTTATTTTCTTTGTTAAAATTCAAAGTTAAAATATGAGGGAAATTCAACTTTTATGAAAAAAATCATTAAAATAACGATAAAATTTAAAAAATCAAGAAATTAGGTTACAAGTCATTCAACATGTATAAAATAGTCCCTCATTTTTCTTAATTTTAGTAGAAATGCATGCATAATTTTGATGAAGCTTTGAAATATTAAATAAAATTGAAAAACATATCGTCTTTATGCATTTTATATAAGAAATAAGAATGAATTTTATACATTTTTTTGAAATTTTGACTTTTTGAATTTAAAATAAAATATGAATATTTTTAAAAATTTTGTTGACTATAGGTGTATGTTTTTTTAAGATTTTTTAATAAGTAGTTGTCGATAAAAAATATTTTAATGAGTGAGTGTGGATAATATTGGTTTTAAGGGGTGAATTTTGATAAAATTTATATTTTACGTGTGTTTCCGAATGTTTATATCTTAGTCGTACAAAACTACGGTATGCAGCATCCTAAAGTTTCATGTAAGCATGGGGAGGACTTCTAGCTCTTGATTGCTGCTTCTGCTGCATTCTCCACATCTCCCTCTCTTTAAGATACTGTAGCAGCGGCCGGGGCTCATCCTGCTCAACCTCATTCCTAAACCCGTAAGCCATTGGCGGCACCTTCTCCCATACCCGCTCTCCCCCTAGGCCCGAGAAAGGTGGTGGGATTGGCAAGTTCATTTTGGGAACTGACACAACCGGGTTCCCCCAACAGTCATACAGCTCAATGCTCGCAGCATCTGGACTCATCGTGTATGTTCTTGGTGGCGTATAGGAGCGAGCAGGAGGACTCATGGGAGTGGCATGGGGTTGCTGCATGAGGATTTGTTTTTCTCGATACTGAAGAAGCCATTCGGATGAGGTCAGCATTCCGCTCAAAGGTCGATGTTTCCCTGGTGATGTCGGAGCTGTGGGGCTTAAGGGCCTCCCGGATTTCGTGGTATTTGGATATATAACTTCATCATTCAACCTTGGTGAGCTAAAGTAACCGGTTGAGAGATCTGAGACACTTTCCTGTGGCGATAAAGTACTACCAGCACCAAGACGAGGTGTTAACGGTGACGGGGATCCATTGGAGTACTTTGGTGATGCTGGGCCGAACTGACTTGAGCCAGTGACAGAACCCCGGGTGCTGGAAACTGACAAGGGACTCAAGTACTTGTTAGCTGCCACTTCAATAGGTTCCAAGTAGCTCTTGCATATGCTGTTCAAGTCCTTCAGCCTATCCGTGCTGGAGCTGCCTTTCTCAAGTACCCAAGCATTAAGTGAAGGAGGTCCATGCGCGGATGAATTATTGTTCTCTGGAAAATTACGTGGCGAGGATGACTCCTTTGAAGTATCTGGCTTACTGCTATGTTTGTCTGGTACGAAATTAGAAAACATAGGGTTGAGGTGGGGTGATGGTGGGGCAATCTTCAACTGGCTCTCCCTGTCCATAATGTCTACAGAATTGGTGTTTAATTGACTCTCCGTGATGAGTAATGACTTGGATCTTCGTAGGCATTCATCCATGGCCACTTGTTGCGGATCATTGGTAACCGAGTTTATGGATTCTTTCTTGGCAGATTTCTGAATAGGTACTGAGTTGTGACGCACAATTGGCTTGAAGAGTATGACTTCCTCCTCATCCAATGTGTCGGAGTTTTCCCCTAGGTCCAAGGCTCTTTGGTTGATCTTCATAGATTCAGGCTTGAAAAGTTGTGACGCTGAGCAGCTTAAGTGGTCTGATGATGGCACAGAAAAGGTCTTGACTGATGGATTGTAACAAATCCATTGCCTTGATAGCCCTGTTCTGCATGCTATACTAACCGCAGAGTTACATATGCGCGTGACACGACAGTTCTTCCTACTTTCAAAGTTCTTCCTGTTCCCAATCTGATCAGAGAAATCCAATGTCGCTTGTGCTTTATCTAAGGGCACAAAGCCTTGTAGCTCAAAATCCTCCCACAGCGCAGTGGTATTGGAGCATTTGTTCACTCCATTTGCTCGAGTAATCTTAATAAGATTCAGAAGCTTGACAACACTGTCAATGAAATAGCAACTAGCCATAAGTACCTTCTCATCTCCGCAATGGGCGTCTACTTCATCCATTTCGATAGCAAGCCACTCCAGGAACACAAGAACACCAGGCAATAGTGGACATGAATCCAAAGGGCTGAACTTCAAGCATCTGTCAACTAGGCGGCCACTGCATACAAATGCGGCAACCAGCGATAGTTGCACTGATTCGAGCTGTTGTGTGGCATTCACTGATTCCAGCTCAGTTTGCTTCAAAGCTTTGGTTAGGTGGTTTATGACGAAGATGAACACAGATACAACTTGAAGGGCCCTAAACGGTCCAGCTCTAGATGTTCCCATTTGCTGGTATGACTCCAAGCTAGCTTTTAGTTCTGTGTCATCTAGCTCCATCAACGCTCCCAGCTCGGCCAAGGTTGAGCCTAAGGTGCAACAAAAATCATCTGACCTGTTTCCATACAAGTTTAGACGACAACAGCCAAACCAAAAAATCTTAGACATAAAAGAGAAGAACCTACAACGCAGAAATGTACCGGTTTTTTGTTAGAAAGAAGCTGATCAGTCTGATAAACAAATGCCAGAGCTCAGTTTTCCCAGAGCCGTTCTTATGGATTTTCCTCTGCAGGTTAGTCATTGTCCTTGGATACGGATTTGAAAAATCAAAGCAAACTTCATATGATACGGAATGCTGGAATGTGGATTGGTTCTGCGCAAAAATGAATCAACTCAGAATCAAAATATATATCACGAAAGTGACCAGATTGAGAGAAGTAACCATATGCCTCAGGTCTCACCTTTTCAAAGAGTAACATTAGGTTATTCCACGCATCGGGGAATGGCTCTTTAACTGCTAGACTTCTGACACAGTGGTACAAAGCCAGGAACTCGTCGCCAACATATGTTGCCAGCAGTGCCAGCTACATTAGACAGCAACTCATACCAATAAAAAACCCAACACTTCCGAGGATCAAAAAAGTCAATACGTACCTCTTCATTAAAAAAAAAAGAGAAGAAGTCAATACCTGATTGTGAGAATTCCCACCATCTGGCCAAATTACAGTAGCCTTCATGTAGTAGGTTGCAGCAACTGACCAGTTACTAGTCCTCGCATCATTGTCATGAAGTTCCTTATACCTTGAAAGATCACCAATGCAGATCAGAAACCGATGACACATGAACTGACAACTGCGAATTGTGGTCCGACTCTGGACAACAATGCCAGACTTCCCCTCTAGAAATGAATAGCGCCTTTTGACATTGAGAAGTAAATCCTGATAAAATTTGGTGGCTTCGGACAAAAATAGCTTAAATCCATTGATGTGGTTATTGTTGTTCTGTCGGACAGTAGCCCCATTTGGTGGCCTTGGCGGCAGCGAACTTCCCGCATTGGTAGTACCTTTTTGTCTAATTCGCCTACGAAACTCATCAATGTGTTTGTAGTGAAGCTTCCAAAGTGAGTATTCAACATCTTGAATCTCAGTAAATTCCATATCACAAAGTATCAGCTTTTCGAAACATAAACAGACTTGCTTGTATAAAAGCTGAGATTCGGCACTCATTAGACCAGTGGATTGAACACATTTCCACAACTGACTTTCCAAATTGACAACCTGATTAAAAACCAAATGATGTGAGAATCGAGAAACAAAAAGCAGCACTGAATCAGCGAAAATTCTTGTCGTTACCTTCAGTTGAAGAATGCTCTTCTCCTCTTGATCAGGAACCAAATCCAGTGACTTACAGCAGTCCCCCATGTTGATAAAGGATTTACTGACCTGAGCTGACTGGAAAGAAACAACGCCTAGCAACTCAATAGCAAAGAGGGTGACAGACGGTAAAGGTTGAAACTTGAAACTTTGTGAAGCAGAAGTCAGAATTCGAACATTTGAGGAACACACAGACAACAACTTTGAAAAGGGTCTCCAAATATATACAAACCAAACATAGACAGGCCTATGGGAATCAAGAACAAAGCCAAATAGGGCTCAAATGAGTAAAAAGAGGGGTTGTGTGCAGAGGATAAAACATCAAGATGCCACCAAAGATGGGCACACTGAAAATGAGCAAAGCCTTGTCGAGAAAGTTTCAGAGTGATGTTGGCTGATGGTCATCAGTCTCAGAAGAGAACCACAGAATGCTTTTTGTTGTTTAACAAAGAAACTATCAAGAGAGAGATTGGATTGATAATAATATTGTTGTAATTGTAAAGTAAGAAAAGAAAAAGAAAGGGAGCAATTTGGACAAATAAACTACTGCTCCCTTTGTTCTTTATATTTTTATTTAGGTATCTTTTTTTATTCTTTATATTTGCATTTTTATTATTTCTTTTTTCTACTTTATCTCTCGCATAAAATTTTTTATTTTATTTTATTATATATTCACTTATTTTTTAATTTTTTACTCCCACATCCTATTATTTCTTAAAAATCGGGTCGGAAAACAAAGAGGAACAAGGAGTACAATTATTGTCTCTATCAATTCATTTCTACGCTAATCCTACAAAAGAGGGAATCTAATGATCATCACAATCACTTGTAATTGAAGCTATCAGTAGAGAAGGTGCTCCATTGATCCACTTGACCTCCAAATGCTCACTTACTTTAGGTAAATGTCCATTCCAATAATCAGTTTTAACCATGTTTAGTTATTCTTCTGATTATTGATTGAACTGGTAATGTAAAGCTGCCGTAACCCAAGCGTAAGTGTACCAGTAGTAGATTAACAGATACGGAAGTGTAGAATAGTCTTGCATTTTCATTAAACAACAAATGCATTCACATTAAAAGCGGTTAGAATGAGTATTTAGCTAATTTAGAGCTTTGTTCTTCATGAGTAGTTGAGAGAGTTTAATTTGGACTATGAATCAATCAATGTGTACTGTCCACGTGCGTGTGTATCCACTCCATCAAAGATGGGGACATAGCACTAACGAGCTGCGGTGTGGACATCTCAGCCCTCCATCTGGGCCTATTTGGCAGTTTGAGATATTTGATGTCAAGCGAATTTCTCCACAATTTATTGGGTTGACTTTCTCTCGCTTTCTCTTTCAGATCATTCAAATTCCAAGCAAATGATGTTGAAAGGTATTGTTTTGTAGGGTTCTGGATTGGGCTGCGTTGCTTAGAGTTGTTGACACTTTGGAATAAGCTCGTTTTAGCTATATGGTTTTAGTGAAATTTTGAATTGTGAGCCGGGCGAATTTAGGAATTTAAATATAGCAGGACTATTTTTTTCCGACACGCGACATCAGAAAAGAGAGCATTGTCACTTCTTTATTAATATGATTTTTAAAAAAAATACTAGTACATATTATAGGAACCAAACAACCAGAAAGATGTACACAACCTGACTAACTAAACTTTATTCTTGCGAGACCAACATACTTTGAATTCGGTAATTACATTTTCATCAGTGATACAATCTACAAATGAATGTTGTATATAAATGATTATAAGTCATCAAGAAAGTCATCATTCATCTTGTTTCGAAGTTTATTTTTGATTATCTTCATTAATGAAAATGCTCATTGTGCAGTAGATGTAGAAACTGGAAGACTCATAATAAGAAAAACCAGTCGATAAATCATGGGATAAAATGATGATTTTTCCGAAGTCACCAACAAGCGGCACAAATCAGATATAGGGGTTGCATTTGCAAAATGTCGCATTCTGCTTGATCCCTGATAGAAAGAAATCACATTACATAAACAACAAAGTTAATAAAATAAAATGAGTTGTTAAACAAAAGCAGTTAAACAAAGTTAAGTTTGATTCAACTAATAAACTTTCATTGCATCGAGATTCAAATAATAAAATAAAATTACCATATAAAGTTGCAAATTTGATATGACCCTCGACTCTTCTCTATAAAGAATAAATCTCTACAACAACAATATGCCATCCAACAAGGAAACACAACAACTTCACTAATTAATTCAAATTCAACTATACATCCAAACTCCAAACCTAAATTATAATTCAAGTGTTTTGATATAAAAACAATAAACGCTTTGAGGTCCTGCAAAATTTCTAGTCGAATAGGAAAGTGAAGAATAATTGCACCACTAGAATCAGCAACAGCAGTCCCAGCCTAACTCTAAAACAACAGCCTAACAAACACCTGATAATCAGCCTCCAGACCCAATCAAACCCTAAAACAATCTCAATACCATACTTGATGTCGCCGACGTCAACTGAATCATGAGAAGAGAGTCATATATTTGTGATTTTACAAAAAAAAAAAAAAAATTGTTGTTAAATTTATCGGACTGCAGCCAGGTAAGCAGCCCCTGATTGTGAGGATGGCTGAAATATTCTCGAAACATAAGTGAAAATTATTGTTAATTAATTATCAACTCATTGAGATCCTTTTATACTTCATACTTTTAACCTTTTTTGAATTGATTTGTTCCTTTCACCAATAAAAGGGTTCACAATGTCCTACATTTCTCGTTAAATTAAGTTTGAGCCTCGGTAATCTTATTGAATGGTAAATTAAACAAAATCACCCTTATAGTTTGGTGATATGTAGAAACCAACCATATGAAACGATTTTAAGAAAACCACTACTATATTGCCTTCTATTCCCTCCGTCCCTTGGAGCACTTCTAATGGTGGACTTTTAGTAAACTGGGGCGGGCACAAGAGTCCGTGGCCAATCAATCTGGTATCTTTCGCCATTGGAATCAATCTTTAAAAAGTGGCATGCCCACTATGGTGTCCTCGGCCACTTCTTCACTATATATACTAGCCTTCGCTGCACAGTTATATATGTGCATGAAAATTGTTGACACTAAATCGAGGTACCTTCATAGTAACAAAAACATGCTAAACAACATTACAGGGTGATATAGTTCCTCTTATCGTCGTTTTCTGGGAGGTTTAAAGCATACCACCTCCAACATTAGCAGCAACTTAAATCTGATGACTTAGCAGCAACTTAAATTCAGCTTCCAACTACTACATAGTGCTCAAGGTAAACACGTACCACTTTCGAAGCTTCATCAGCCTGCGAGAAAGCAACAAATGCCGTGCCCCTACTAACCCCATTTGAATCCTTCATCACATGCACGTTCACATGGAAACATCACATTGCATTAAGCTGTTGGAGTAAAGTTAATCATGGTTAAGAATATCAAAATGTGTAACTTCCAGCGAACCTTGAAATAATGTAATTGTGCTAAACTTAGAGAACTCATTTAACTTATCATCGGTGATGTCAACTTCGAGTTCAATTACCAGTTTCCTTCCTAGTAGGCATCGATCCTAACTACCTAGGTCAAGCAACATCTTCAAAACCAAGTTAAGAATCCCATAACATCATTATACACGATAAGATACAGTGCATCCCAACAAAGTGCTAAATTCAACATAGCCTCAGCCTAGCTTTTCATTCCCTTTATTCTACATAGAACTATAGCAGCATCCTTCAAATTATCAATATACCCCTCAGACGGCATACTCAAAGTCGCCATAAACATATTAGATGGAAACAACGTCATACCCGTCACTAAAGCCGCCACCCTCAATTTCTTCGGCAAAGCCTCAATTGCTGCTTATTTACACTTCAATAGCGCACTTTTCCATGGCCTTTCTGTAAACTAGAGAAAAAGCACGCAATGATCTGTTGGTTATAAAATAATTTATAACTACTGTCGTAATTTCTGGTACGGAGATTTACAGCAACTCAACTGCTGAAACTCGATGGCCCAATAAAAACACCAAATTGAAATTCCAATTCATCAATCAAATTCACTTTAGGAGTTGCAACATCATACAAAAAAATATATCCGAAAACTCCTAAAATGAAATTCCAACTGCATATGAATGGTTGGGATTGACACCTTGGAGAGATCGAGAAAAGCGTTCTCGCATAAATCGGGATTTTACTTCGTTTCGATCTCAAATTTCAGAAAATGAGATCAACCCTACCGCTCGATCGGAAGCCCCGATCAACTTGAGGCAAACAATAAAGTATCTCGGCCGTCGATGAGAAATTGGCGTGGCTGGTACAGGTTCGGTTATTTGAGAGAGGCGGTTGTGGTGTAGGAGAGAGGGTGAGAGTGAAGGGTCAGAAGATGGATAGTGAATAGTGATGAGAACGCCGGTTCAGTGTAGAAAAACTGTGGAGGGTAAAAGAGGAAATTAAAAAGCGACAAACCAAAACCGTCAAAACCCGCTCTTCCATTATTAATAGGTAAGACATATATATACAAATGCAAAATCCGTCGTTCCGACGGGATGCGGCGGTGATAAATATTATTAAAAAAATAAAGTGCGCAACAACTCATACATTTCTATTAAAAATTTAAAAATATTAAATATTTCCTGCAAAATTTTTAAATGTTTATTTTCTATTTTAAAATATTTTAAAGTTTTTACATTTCAATTTTCAATTTTCAATTTTTAATTTTTAATTTTTAATTTTGTTGGAATGACTTAGTTATGTGATAGGGGTTTAGTTAGATGTTGTTGAAAAATGTAGAAATTTAGTTAGATGTTGTTGTTAAATGTGTGTTCACCTAGTTAGATAATCTATTATATATATAGAATATACATCACATTATAACCGGCAATCACTATGGTAAATTTTCACTAGCGGTTATACCGTCGAACGTAGGGTTAAGATAATGGGAGATGAGCGATTAAGAGTCTGTTCTTTTAAAAAGTTTGTTCAGTTTTGTTCAGTTCAAGTGATAAACATTCACTATTTTTAAAATTATTTTAAAGCGTAATAACACTTCAAACTATAAGTGAACCGAACTAAACAGACCTAAAAGCGTAATAAGAATTAAAACTATGAGTAGAAACTTAAGACACATTCACTATTATCAAAACTATTTTTTAAAATTAAAATTAATACACAAATGTAATTAATTAAATTTAAATTTTCTGTTCAGTTCAATTTCAGTTCAGGTCAAAAGAAAGACCCTAAATGTTTAACTAGCTACTAGCTAGGATTTGAACACAAATGTCATTTTATGAATCTAACAATTGTGCTTAAATTTGTTGGTTAATTAGATTAGAGAATGAATTAGCCCAAAACCGCAGTAGTTGGGATGAACGGTCTTTTTATTTTTTTACTTTTATAACTTTTCAATTTAGGGTACGAACTTTCAATTTTTCAAGTTAGGGTCCGAACTACCATATTTTCTCGATTTAGGTTCCGAACTAACATAAAAATAGGGATAAGGTCAAAAAGAGTCCGAGCACTACCATAACTTTTCAATTTGCGGTCCAAATTTCAATTTTTTTAAAATAAGTACCTGAACTACCACCAATTTTCAAAATAAATAAAAACACTTTCAACCTAAAAACTAATTGAACATCATTTAATTTTAAGTTTTTAATACTATAAATAAAAACTAAATTAGTTGTTTTAAGTTAAAGGGAGTGGATCAAATAAAAAGGGGTGTTTAAAAAAAGTATAAAAAGATCATGTCCATCCATTTGATTCATCCTACGTCTCAGATTAAATCACAATATTAAATAATTTATAAATTAAAAAAGGGGCAAATATGGAAACACAATATTTACATTAATCCTTAATAGCTTGTTCGACCTTTTTAATGAGTATTCTTCTCATTTTGGCTGTAAAAAATATGTTTGAAGAGACAACATCATGCTAATCGGAAAGAGATGAGACATGAAATTTCTGTTCACTGTTTGATGTACATAATTCACGAATCTGATGTACTTTTTCATGTTCAGTTTTTTCTGTCACCTATTCGAGTTTTATAATTCTCATGTAAATCAGATCAAAATGTCTTAAATACCCTCAAACATTGAATAATCATTTTTATTATA
>JAWWMW010000089.1:165475-176686 GCA_035048345.1 Echeveria elegans | reverse complement strand
GGGAATTAGTAAATGTGGTGAATGGCCGACATCATGTAGCACTACTCATGAAAACATGACAAAACCTCACCTTCTTCCTCTAGATTTTCTTTCATACTTTTAACATTGAATATCCAAACATAAAACAATGTCCATTCAATAGACTTTCGCTACTTAAACCTCCAACACATCAATCTCCATCTACTAATAATTTTTAGTGACCTTGCATTGCAAACTCATTCAATTGCATTTGCACCTAAAGATCTCACCTCACTATCAAGAAGCTTCTTCATGGATTTGGCCAAGTCATATTTGTTTAGGACAACGGTATGGCTTAGGACACTGACTAATCACGTTTAACTAATGCTAATGCAAGCTTGGATTTTTCACACTAAAAAAAAGACAGAAAATGCAATAGTGATTTCACTTTGAGCCAAAATTACAATTCTTTTCATTGCTATTGCTCAATTTTGGCTTCCAGTTTCCGGATAAAATGCCACCCATCTCCACTTACAAATCCTTTCATGTTTCCAAAGCCAGTTCTTGATGTTTGGCTCAAAGGGGAGTGGTCGAGATGGTAGACAATTTAACTTGACCATAATACAATTTGAATCATTATTTTACAGTGGCCACAAGATCCAATTTTCATCTAGCCGAGTGAGAAGTAGCCAAGAAGGTTAAGCTTCATCCCATGTGCAATGTGGGTTGTTCGTGATCCACCCTTACCCTCTTTGAATGAGGCTCGGGGGAGGAATTGACTGAACTTGTAGTAGAACATGAGCTGTTTGAGTTGTCGGAGCTGAATGATGCATCGATCACCCCAATTGGACTTCTTGGGCTGCCAGGCAGGGATCCGAATTTTCGCTTGATGGCTCGCAAGCCCTGGCCGTGTGAGGTTACGACTCGAATGAATTCATAGCATTCACTCATTTTCTCCTGCAATGCCAAAAATGTCAAGCACCCTAACTTTCAAACACTTTTTTGAAAGACCGTTTTAATGTTTTAATTGCATACCTTGTTGATTCCAAGTGTGCCTAAAAATTGGTTTTCAAACCGATCATCAATGCCCGGATGTACATTCTTGATAACATGAAGCATTGTGGTAGCTGCCATCACCGACGCACGACAAGACATGTTCCTACAATCTGTAAAAAATATCAGCATTGCGCAATAAATCCCGTCCAACATCAGACACTAAAGAAGCACTGCTTGCATAAAGCGAGGCATACCAAAAAGAGACAATAGCACGACAATCTGACATCTTTGAATAAATTCTTCATAAATGGGGCTTGACCAACCAAGCTTATTACAAAACTGATCCAGAAATGTGAGTGGATTCACAGGGGTTATCTTCCATTCAAGTGTTGAAAGGATCAAAATCTCCATCTTCTGAATTGTCTTAGCTTCAAACACATACTTAGTCCCTTCCACCTAACCACATTTGCAATCTCAAATCAGTATCAAAACCTCAAAGATCACAGCTTTTCAATGCATTAAACAAGACTCAATTCACAAAATCAAAAACTGAACTTACTTGGAGTTCTAGAAGAAGAGGAACATGAATCTCTTCAACTTTAGCAGCTAAAGATAAACAAGCAACAGCTGCAAGCTGACTCATCCATGGCTTTTCTTTTTGAAAAGAATGCTGTAAACTGAGGAAGATGAATCTGTCCAAATAGTTGACTGCTAGAACAGCAGTAAAGGGACTGAATGAGTAAAAAGATTGAATCTTTAGGATCCATTCAACAGCCCCATGTCTTGATTCAACCAAAGCTTGATCCTGTTCAATGTTCTTGAACATTTGTTGACTTTGTTCCTCTTTGATGAACAAGTTCTTCAGCTCTTCATCAAATTCAGATAACATCAGCTCGTGCTTTGGCAGCTCAAATGGCGGTGTGTGATGGCTCAAGGACATGATTTTTATGATGTGGGGTATGTTGATTTTCTTAGATCTGAGGTTCAAAGTTGTTCAGATAGTGCATAGTGATGAAATGAGAAGTAGGAGGTCATGCTAGACATGGACATGTCTATCACTCTATTTTTGTCAGTGTGGGTTGCTAGCTGTGTGTTTGAAGACTGTGTTTTATTTGGAGAGTGAGGGAGGTTTTAATGGTGGCAAGTGAGTTTGAATTTGTTGGGGGGTTTTGTTTTTGTCCTCTGAGTTTTGGATGTCATGCACGTATAGTTAATATTGCGGGACAAGATTTAATGGGTTTATTTCTAGAAACCGTCCGACGCGGATTTTTAAGGGAATCACTCGTATAATATATTTTTTTAAGAAATCATCAATATGAATATGATATTTTTTAAAAGTCATCTAGGGAATTAAAAGTAATAAATTTTATTTTAAAATATTATACATATTCAATACAAGCGCTAAAAATTTCAAAAAATGCAGACATATATAAAAAATTAAAAATACATTTATAAAAATATAATTTTTTATATTTTGAAAATGAAAAATTATAATGAAACACTTTAAGAATCTAAATTTTAAACATAAATATCTTGAAGCACGTTATAAATTAAGGAAGAGTATCTTGGTTACAATATTTTTTAGAGTTTTTATTGAATATATATAATATTTAAAATTAAAATTTAATACTTTTAACTCTCCGGGTGGCTTTTGAAAAATGTTATTACGGGTGGTTTCTTTAAAAAAAATATATTACAAGGATGGTTTCCGGAAAAATCAGTATCATATATATGGTTTTCGAAAACAAACCCAAATTTAATCATACTTGCAAATGTTACAAATCAATGTTAAAATTAGAAAGTAAAATAGTGGAAATTATTAAGGTTTCTTGGTTTTTTTGTGTGGATATTGATTAAGGTTTATGACACAAATTTTGCATAACCATAACCATTCGTACATTTTTATTTGCAGAGTTTCATCCATAACTTCAGTTCCGAGGGAAAACATAAGAATTATAAATGGATGTTTGATAAAATAAATGGATGGTAAACAAATGAAAATCACTTAACAGATGGTAAACTGATGAATGATAAATGGATAACGGATAAATGGATAGTATGTTTACCATCTGCCATTCGTTTATTTGTTTCACATCCCGTTATCCGTTTACGTTCCATTTATTCATTTGTCATATGTTTAAAAAATTAGCAATCCCGTAAGATTGCGAATTTTTGAAATATAAAAATTAACAATCCAATTAATTCTAATTAATTTTAAATTACAGTCTTAACCGATGTGTATTTATTAAAGGGTAAATCACTGAAAAACCACTCGTAAAGACCCCGATTTGCTCAACAATCATTGAAGAAAAACATTACGAACAATCATTCGTAAAAGAAAAAAGATGCTAACAACATCCCAAAGATAGAAATTAATATTACTTTTCATTGAAATAAAAATAATAATTAAAATAAAAATAATTGCCCCATGAAACAAATTCTACTTGCTTCCGCCTTTGGTGGACTAAACCGAACAAAACTTTTATGAAATGTAGCCATGCATACATAAATTGAAGTTCAAGGACCAGATTGAAGAATTGTTCCCCTGAAGCTGCAGACCACCCCTCCCCCCTCCCGCCCCAAGCAGAGCTACATCCCCAAATTCCGTGCCCTAATCTTCCGAACCTGCTCCGATCCAGATTCTCAAGTTTCACGGATTGCGCTACAAAACGAGCTGCATGGACGTAGAGGAGGTGAAAAATGATGCAATAAGATGCCAATTTGCGGATATGTCCGGAAAATGGGAGGTGACGTGGACGATGGCAGCTGGCGGGAGCTGCGGAAAGAAAAGCATTTCTTTGCTGGTAGTTTTTCGTTTGCGCAATGTGGTTTCTTTCTGCTGCTGGCTTTGGAGTATTTGGCAGTTGAGACTTGAGTGCATGACATTTGAATGCTCTGAATCTCTGTCTTTTGATCTCTTAAGTCTTACA
The DNA here is from genome assembly GCA_035048345.1 of Echeveria elegans. Lineage (NCBI taxonomy): Eukaryota > Viridiplantae > Streptophyta > Magnoliopsida > Saxifragales > Crassulaceae > Echeveria > Echeveria elegans. The sequence continues at coordinate 172,802 of JAWWMW010000089.1, read as the reverse complement.
GCTCTCATGGACAACAATTTTTTGTGCGGTGTTAAGTTTCAGGGTGAAAGTGATGCATTGTCATTGTGTTTCTGATTTGGTCAGTGAAATCATCGCTTTTGCAAAATCCAAAAGGCTGGAAATGATGGAACAAACGACATCGAGGCCGTGATAAATACCTTAAATGAAAAAAGATCTTAGACGCTCGTGTGTAGTGTGTAGTGCGGACCGAACCAAGACTTGCGCATTTAATAACTTTGAACCTGTTTAACCCAATGTCAACTCTATAAAATGTTGAGTTACCGATTTTTTTATTATAATTTCCATTGAGTTTCAGTAAAGATTTCCAATGCGTAATCTAACATTTCCTCTCTTCGTATTTGCGGAACAGAATGTATCTGAGAGTGCCTGTGACTGGATTCATGATATGACCCCTAGACGAAAAGCAATAGTAGGAAAATGTCTGCTATTGAAAATCCCATTCTGTTTCCTGTCAAGCAAAGTTCGGAGGTAACCTGCTAAGAAGTCACTTTCATTCCTTGTTTTTTACACTGTGATTTGCACTACATAAGTATTGAGAAATCTGTACTGATGGTAGAAGATACCAACTGAAATCGATAAATATCGGACAACCATAACCTCCCATTTGTTTAGATATGCCCCTTCATAGCCTTAGATAATGAAATTTCCTTAGTTTGACCAGAAGGGAAAAAGGCATTGTGCACTTTTTATTTCCTTTTGAGTTTTTATTTTGACTAGCCCTTCTTGAAACACTTTATAAACAAATTCATTGTTTCTGAAAAAGACAAACAATCTGAACGCAGTTCAAACAACAAATTAATTGCATTATTAAATGGCTTTAATTTCACATTTTTCTAACTGTTCAAAGTATTAAAGTTTGTCAATTTCCAATGAATTTATAGCTGCACGTAATTTTTTAAAACTTGATTTTCAAGGAAGGAAATATGAATTACTTATACAGTGAATATACAATATTTGATTCGGAAAGTGAAATCATTTTCGCAGTAAAGAAATCCTCAACTGCACACAGGAGCCAAACCTTTTTTTTAGTAGGTTCATCTGAAGATGCAGGTCTACTTAGAGAAAAATTACTAGTAAAATGTGCATGCGTACACATTCACAAACATTGAGAGTTGTAGCATTATGGTAAATTAAGTAACATATCTCAGATGTGATATCATCCCAGCCCCATTTATTTCTTTCCATAATCTCTGATTATACAGATCATTCACAACTGTGTTCCATTACTTATCCTTTTCAGTTATATTCATTAGATTTTTTTTTTCATTTTTTTTATGTAAATACAGAAATACATTTATTTAGGTATCATTCATGAATCTTCATTTACCATGATAAAATTTGAAAATCAAGGTTGATGCTTTTTTTGTTTATTTTGGCTAGAGATATCAGATTGAAGAAGAAAGAGATCCTTTTTATTAAAGCTTTTCTTATCATCAGACCTAGGCAGTGAGCTCAAATTTTGTTTCTCTGAGAGAGCAAAAGTTGAAGAGATTCTCTGATGTGGAGAAGCTGAACTTCCTCCTATTTGAAAGGTATTTGGGTCTCCCGCTATTTCTTTTTTCTATGTGCAGGAATCTGTTTAATTGGAAAAGGGGTTGTTGAATTGTTGATTCATTCACCATCCGACTGCTGAGTACTCTTGTTTCCATTGTTTTATTCATGGTAGGTCACACTGTCGGATTAGGTGACCTAGCACTAGCAGAAACCAGAATTTGGTAATAGTCCGGCTATGCAATCAAGGGCTCCTTGGGGTGGTCCATTGGAGATTCATTCGTCAAACTTAGTAACAGATGATGGCCACAGTGAGAACTTAGACCGTCCAGGATCCTCTCGTCAGCTTGATGCAATTCAACAAAGCTGGCTATTAAAACCTGCAGAATCCAAAAACCAAAAGAAATATGTCGATCTTGGAATCATCATCGTCAGCCAGAAATTTCTAAAACGAACATTTTGTGGGCTCTTCCTTCTAGCTGCCATCACTGGTATTGTAATTCTCATTGTAAAGACAGTTCCGCGGGGTCGACTTAAGCATGCTCCCAGCAATTATACTATTGCAATGCAAAAATCACTTATGTTTTTTGATGCACAGTACTCGGGGCCGCTTCCTAAGCATTTTAATGTTTCATGGAGAGGTGATTCTTGCGTGAATGACGGAAAGGGTGGCGGTTCTTGGACTGTTAGTCAAAATCTTGTGGGTGGCTTCTACGATGGTGGAGATGCAATGAAGTACAACTTTCCTTCGTCATTTGCAATGACTATGCTTAGTTGGAGTGTGATAGAATACAATGCCCATTATAAAGCAGATGGAGAGTTAGACCATGTGAAGTCCATTATTAAATGGGGGACTGATTATCTTCTCAAGACTTTTGATTCACACTCGAATCAAACAATTGGGGTAATTGCATTGCAAATAGGAGACCGAGATTCTGCTAAAGGATGTTGGATACGTCCTGAGGACATCAATTCTGCTCGGTCTGTTGTTACTTGTACGTCGTGCTCAGATTTGGCTGGAGAAATGGCAGCTGCATTAGCTGCAGCTTCAATAGTCTTCAAGAATGATGATGCCCTCTACTCAGAAAAGCTCGTCAATGGCTCTAGAAAGTTATTTAAGTTTGCAAAGGAAAAGCAAGGAAGATATAGCGCGAGCGGAAAACCAGGGGCTAAACCAGTGTATAATTCGACAAACTATTGGGACGAGATAATGTGGAGTGGCACTTGGTTATACTTGGCTACAGGAAACTCTTCTTATCTCATGGTTGTGAATGATCAGAAATTAGCCACAAATGCAGGTGCCTTTTTGAATATTGAGAATGCTGGTGTACTTAGCTGGGATAACAAAGTTGCTGGTGCTTTACTGCTTCTGACACGCATAAGAATGTTTCTGAATCCTGGCTATCCTTTTGAAGAGATTATGGCCCCGTCTCATCGTCAGCTAAATCTTATTATGTGCTCATATTTGCCAGAGTATGGGAGCTTTCAAAGAACCAAAGGTGGTCTGATCCTACTAAACAAGGGGAAGCCACGATCTTTACAATACGTGGTTAATGCTGCTTTTCTATCGACTCTATACAGTGATTATCTTGAAACCGTCGGAGCCCCTGGTTGGGATTGTGGCGGAAAATTTTACCCGAGCGATACACTGCGTGCATTTGCCAAGTCGCAAATTGATTACATCTTAGGCAACAATCCACAACACTTGAGCTATGTTGTCGGGTATGGTGTTGATTACCCAACACACGTCCATCACATGGGCGCTTCGATTTTGAAGAACAACAACCACTACGATTGCAAACAAGGGGAACAGTGGAAAACCTCAAAGCGATCAAATCCGAATAACATTATAGGAGCTATGGTTGCAGGTCCTGATAAATTTGACGGGTTTCAAGATGTGCGTGTCAATCCAAACTATACAGAGCCGACTCTTGCAGGGAATGCTGGCTTGGTTGCTGCACTGGCCGGATTGTCTGGAAATATCACCGGCATAGATAGAAATACAATGTTCTCATCTGTTAACTATAAGAGCTTGATTTTGTCTCCTCCGCCACCACCAGCTCCGCATAAATAGGTAAAAGAGCTGTAATTGTTGTATTGTACTCCTATTACATTTGTTTCAAACAGTGCTGTATCGGCATATATACTGAATGCAACTTGAAAACATCAGCTTTGCTCATAACTGCTTAACAACAAAATTTTGAATTTTGTAGCCTGTACTCTTCATAGGAACTCGGTAGTAAGACGCCCAAACACGACTTACTTCAGAATTGGAGCATCATTATGGTCTCTTAGGCTCCGTTTGGTTGTCGGAAAAAAAGAAGAGGAAAGGAAAAATTAAAGAAAAATTTTGAGTGAAAATTAAATAAAAAAATAGACAAAATGAGATCAAATTTTTCTTGTAATTTTTTCATGAGAAAATTATTTTTCTTTTAAATATTTTTTCCGCAACCAAAACCAAACGGAGCTTTCAAGTATATTTTTTGAGTAAAAAAGTCGCTTTTCCTATAAAAATACATTCATTTCAGTACAAGTCTCAATTTTTCACTCCGAAACCAAAGAGTCTCTGAATCCGACACCGCGCACTCCCAAGTCCCAAGTATCTCCGTGACTCCATCTCGTATAAAATCAATTCATCGCTAAATTCTCCCGAACTACCAAAATCGAACCAGCTTCATCCTGAACCGCCACCGGTTCAATCGCTGACCCGAAGTCTGGATCTACACGTAGTCATCGGGATTCGCTACATTCTGAAATCAAAACGAAGAGCGACGCCGACGACGCCATGATTCCCGGCGAATCTCAAACCGCCTCATCCGCAGTATCCAAATGGCGTCACTCTTTCGCAATGCGGTACCAGTATTTTCTCGATAAATCGACGCCGTACGTGCTACGTCGGTGGATCGCGTTTGCGATCATCTTTTGCATCTATGCGTTACGCGTGTTTATGATCCAAGGGTTTTACATCATAACATATGGATTGGGGATCTTTGTGTTAAATTTGTTGATCGGCTTTTTATCGCCTCAAGTCGATCCGGAGATGGAAGGGCCTCGGCTGCCGACTAAGGGATCCGATGAGTTTAGGCCGTTTGTTAGGCGTCTTCCGGAATTCAAATTCTGGTGAGTTTTGAGTCTGTGTATTATTTGCTGATCTTGTAATCTTAATCTCTAGGGTTTGGTGAAATTGTTGAAGTCTTTAGTGGTTCGAATTTGGGGATTTTGAGTTTCGTTTCTGTGCATTAGGATACGATCTGATTCAGATTACTTTCTTAATGTGATGATAATTTTTTTCGTCAAGATGGATTCTTCAAGTTTTGGTTTGTGAATGTAGCCAGGTATATACAGTATCTGATATTGAAATATGTATTGTGCTTGTATGGAGGCTGAGTGAGTTTTGTATTGGCTGAGCTACCTAGACGTTTGGACTTGTTGAGAATGTGCGGCAGGGGAGTAGTTGTAGGCTGTTTCAAAATCTTGATGTGTGGTTGAAACTCAGCAGTGCAGTCTATACTGTTTCATTCTTGTTGTCTCCTTTGAAGAGAAATGGTAAATTTTGTGTCTTTAACTGCAGGTATGGTATCACAATGGCATTCTGCATCGCCTTTGTGTTAACATTCTTTGATGCGTTGGATGTGCCTGTATTTTGGCCTATATTGCTCATGTATTGGGTCATTTTATTCATATCGACTATGAAAAGACAGTTAATGCATATGGTCAAGTACAAATATGTTCCTTTCTCAGTTGGCAAGCAGGTGATTTCCTTATAGATAATCTTTTGTTGTAGTTTTGGTGACACTCTTTGTTCTTCGTTGTGATCAAACTCTTACATTTTTATTATTGATTGTGTAATCAGCGGTACTTCCAAAAGAGATCAGCTGCACAGGAAGAAGCCGACAGTTCCTAGTCCATGAAGCTCATATCTGGTAACTCATTCAAAGCAGGATAGGTTGTGTCACTCTTTCTTCTGCAATATCGGTCATGGTAACCGAAGAGGTTGACCAAGCTCCTCTAGAAGATACTTCGGAGCCATTCCTAGTTTGTTTTTTTGCTTTTTTCTCTCTGACTGTGCTCATGTGCTGCTCCATATTTTATACATACTGCTATGACATGAACTGACCTCGGTGCGAGGGGATCAAAGCTCAAAGTCTCACCATAACAGTGTAATGCAATTCTTTTAGCACTTGTCATTTTTCCTTTTTTGATGCAGTCACTTCCATATTTATTTGATTATCAAGTAGAATTGTTGGCAACTCTTTTTGGTTGTCTGAAAGTATATCAGACATTACAAACTACACCTGACTTTTTTCAACCACTACTGACTGCACTAACACTTGTTATCACAACAAAGAATATACTGGTTTAATTTTGGCTTGAGGGCACTTCTTGCTGCGATATTCCTCCAAATCTGTCTCCATAGGTCGCCTCTAGCTCTGCCATTATTGAACAAGACATCATTCCTCATTCTCCATACACAATAAACAGCTTCAGCAGCGGCCATTATCAAGACCTCGGATCTCACCTTTTTTCCTTTTACCAGCTTGATGATCCATTCCAACTCTACACCCCATTCCAACTTTTTTCCGGGCATCTCTTGTACCTGGGCATTTAAAGAACATGTGATCCATAGACTCCATCTCTGTGCCCAACACACACAATCCATCAGTTGTAATTCCCATTCTCCCCAGCCTATCCTTGGTATTCAACCTGTTCCAGCACGCAACTTTGCTGTAGGAGACGCATTATTTGTAAAGAACACTTTTTTTCCATTTCACCTCTTCCCTATTCCCCTGCAGATCCATATAAAGCTATCTGGACGGAAATTTTGCCTCAGTTTGGAAACTATCCCAAGCTTTTGTTTGCACCGTTCTATCCCTATTTTTAAATACAACCTTAAAAATCCAGGAGCATGAATCATTGGGGCAGTACCTGTTCAAGTCACTCCCTTTAATGAAGTCCATATGTACCCATCTAACCCACAACTTATCCTTCTTCTCACTAAGATTCCACAGTATTTTTCCACACATTACTAGTCTCTATAACTCCAATGATATGAGATTCAGCCCTCCTGCATTCTTTGGCTCACAAACCTTTTCCCACGCCACATGGGATTTTCGGGTAATCACTTCGCTATTGGACCAGAGAAATGACCCGCATTAAGCTTTGACCTTAACACATTATTCTGCAACGGAAAGACTTTGAGCCAATAAGACGCTATACTTGATATAACACTTCTAATAAACTGAATCTTCCCCGCATAGCTCAGAAGCTTGGCTGTCCAGTGCCTCATTCTGCTAACAATAAAATCAACAAGAAGGTTACAGGTATTAGTAGAAAGCTTCCTGCTATCCAATGTGATACCCAAGTACTTAAAAGGAAGCTCCCCTCTGAAAAACCTGTAACCCTCAGAATCTCATGTCTAGATCTTTCATCAGCACCCCAAAATAGACTTTACACTCATTCCTATTAGCATTCATCCAGTAGATGCAGAAAAAATCTCAAAGTTCTCCATCAGCAGCTGCACAGACATTGAATCGCCCCTAACAAAAAACATCAAATCATCTGCAAAACACAAATTTATAATTCTCAGCCTAACGCATTGGATGATAGTTAAAGTTGGGATTCTCTTTAAGTGAATGCAAGCATCTGAATAGGTACTCCATTACTAATGTAAACAGATAGGTTGTTGATGTAGTTGCGATGATCTGTTGTTGATGCAAGACTTTCAGTCATGGATTTGGCAGTTTAGGATTTTATGTTGGTGCAATTAGATTTCTGAGTTGTTGCTGGTCAGTCTGATGTTAAATTATTATAAAAA
>JAWWMW010000089.1:134511-144827 GCA_035048345.1 Echeveria elegans | reverse complement strand
ATCGAAATATAACGATGATGATTAATGTTGAAGGAATAAATAAGAAAATGACATTTGAAACAACAAAGGGAGGTGGTCGATCCGTATCGTGAGTTTTTGAGTCTGAATCCTACCGGAATGGTGAAATGGGTGTGACTTTGGAAAAAAATTTAACATATGGATGATTATTTGTGAGGAAGAATCAAAAGGGTGAGACTTTAGAAACACTCCTAACATACGGGTGGTTATATGAAATTAACCCTTATATTTTTGTAACTTTCCGGTATGAATTTTTTCCTCCTTTTCATAACATTATGGTGGTAGCTAGCTTATTTTTGGTAGAATTGTTTAGAAAATTAGTTCCTTACAAATTACACATTTAGAACTTTGTTAATTTACAGTTTATGGATCTCACAATATGTTATACAATTGTAAAATTATAAATACCATAATTTGTTTCTTTTAGTTTGCAAATCATAATTTAGTTGGTTTAGAACTGCTAATTTAGTAGGTTTAAAGCCGTTAATCTAGTTGCTTTAATACTTAACACCCATTTTATTGATTGCTTAGTTATAAAATTTAATTATAATCATTCATTGTGTAGGTTAGTTAATTTTATCGTGTTCCATTTATGCTACTTACTTTCTTAGAATGTTTATTAATCCATTAATAATTTGTGGTGTATCGGAATCCAGTTTCTGTAGTCTGAGAAAATTATGGCAAATGAGTTGCGGGGACCATGTTATTTTTGCAACTATAATCCGAACAAAGTTGTGGACATATACCAATTTATGTTTCATGTATGATCAAGGTTGCTTCTAAAAACATTAGAATGGATATTCTAAAGCATGAACGGTGTTGGATGTACAAATAACGAATTTGTGACAAATTATATGTAACAGAGGTTTGTAGTTTTGTAGATTTTCTTATGGACAATGGTCAAGTATAAAATGCCGGTACAGTACGTTGCCCTTGTAATAAGTGCAAAAATAAAAAGTGGGAATAGCTCTCGACACAGTTGAAGAACACCTTTACAGTTTTGGATTCGTTCAGAACTATATATTACACGGAGAGCAACCTGCAAAAATCTTGTATTACCAAATGTTCGACAGCCTCTCGAACAAAGATAGCACCTTACCTCTCTTAGTAGTCAAGGAAATGAATATCAAGACAATGGTTATCAAAATATAGATGGGGGCGGTGCGAGACCTAGCTAGTTCCGGCCATTCTCATGGTCGGAGACGAAGAAGCAAATCGATTTTATAAATTATGAGAGTTAGTGGGGAACCAGCGTATGGAGGATAAACGTCGTAGACCAAATTATAAGTTGAAATGAAGTACATGAGATAAAAACTAACTTCAACGTATCTGAAGCCGCACCAGATTCATTTCTCGGTATAACTCAAAGTCTACTTATTAGAGAAAATAAAGTTCCGACAACGTACGGGTAAACGAAGGACTTGCTAGGTGATTTTGGAAATGAGCTTAGTCCGGATTGTTGTTTGTGTCTCGAGTATATTACAAAGAGGATGAACATTTGTCCAAATGTCGCATTTGTGGGGAAAATACAGCCGGATACCAAATGACGGCTAAAAATCAATATTTTACCTTCCTGTTATCTGGTGACTCAAATTACTATTTTGACTGCTGCAGAACTAGAGGTGGTAAAATGGATGGATTGGATGGATTAAGATGAATTTTAAATGGATTGTGGATTAAATTGTTCAATCCATTTAAACAATTTAGTGTAAACGGATTAAATGGATTAGCATAAAATGTCTTAAATGGTTGCTTAAATTTATTTAGTCCAATGAATTTCATTAATCAATTTATACTTGTTAATGAATTTCATTTATCCGTTTAATAAATTCTTAATGGATTTTACTAATCCGTTTACCTAAACATATTATTTTACCACCTCCATGCAGAACATATCTGCTGGCACGCCACAACTTTCGCATCTCCAGACGGTGGGATGGTCATCCTTGTGATGGGGTCATGGAATCACTTTGACAATTGTTCCGCACTTCACAAGAATTTCTTTACCTACAGTAGCATAATTTTTCTGAGCATTATTTCATTTTCTATAATGAATTTTAATAAGATATTCTTTTTTTTTCTTCAGGATTTATTTATTTTAAAATTCCTCCATATCCAATATAAGAGACATTCATTTCTATAGCATTTTCTCAATGGGATTTGAGTGCATTAAACACGGTAAGGATTTTACTTTACTTTTTATTTTTCTTACCGCATCAATATGTTATTCGATCCATGAGACTGTGTTTTTTCTTAAGCCTGTCATAAAAATAGCAGTATCCTTTTGTGAAATCTTTGCAATCAGCAGAAATATAATTTAAACTTCCTAAAAACCTTTGCAATTGAGTTTTACCAGTTATGACATCTGAAAATTTATCAACAAACTCAATAGTTTGGTTTATAAGAATTATATTTCCTTTTTCAATATTGTGATCAAGATATTACTAATCTGTTATTTTATAATTATTTCTTTAAACTTACATAGATGTTGAAACGAGTTTCAATATCTTTACAAAAAAAACTAAGATATCATCAATGTACACAATGATAAATTCACTATAAGAAGTGAAATGTCATTTTTATTTTTTGAAATTTCGAAGGAGCATTCTTCAAACCAAAAGGCATAACATTCATTCGTATTGACCAAACAGAATGTTAAATTTGGTGTTGTACCTATCAATCTTTTTGATTTGAATTTGTCAATATATAGGAATTTTAAGTCAAAATTTGAGAAAATAATAGATTCAAATAATCCATCTAATAGATCTTTTTTTACTATAAATATGATATTTAATCCATTTAAGAACTCTATTAAGAGGTTTGTAGTTTATAACTAATATAGGGACTCCTCTTTCTTGTTTACTATGTTTATTAACATAAAAAGTTGTACAAGACCAAGCTGATTTTAACGAACTAATCAGACCTTTTCGTAATAATGACTCTATTTTTTTCTTGTAGAACTCCATATATTCTGAATTCCTATGACAAGGCCCAACTTTTGTTGGAATTTTCTTTTCATCAAATTCCTCCTCATATCGAAGAGAAACAATTTATTTCTTTCTATCCCAGAAGGCATAATCATTATAGATTTTTATTGAAAACTGATTTAAAACTAGTTTAATTTTTTCTTTTAATTTTGGGTTCTGAAGCTTTTCTTCAATCGTGAGAATTATTTCTTGTTTTAGGAAATTCAGCTGACTTTCTTTTATAGATATACTATCATAAACTTGATGAAGAGCTTTTGTTAAGAGCTCTGTTATAAACTTTAAAAATATGTAATTTCCTTCAAAAATTCTTAAAATTCCTTGAGGATCAACTCTTTTTAATGGATACATTTTTTTCCAAAAGGTGTTCCAAGTATTACTTGGTTAGTTATATGTTTTGCTAATAAATAGTTTATTTGAATACACTTTTTGTTTATACATGAGTTAGCTTTAGGTAGCTTATAACTAATTTGCCCGCATGTGATAACGTATGAGTTGTCTTATGAAAATGACGTGTAAGAATTAATCATTCTTGTATAATATTTAAAACAGTTTCACTATCTACTAGAGCCGCAATTTTTTTTTAAATAATATGCATCTATTAATAAAGTAATTTTTACGTATAAGGATGGAATGTATAAAATCTTATTTGTAATTTTTAATATTAGTTACCCATGATGTATTGGTGTCCCAAGTCCCAACCCAGTCATGGCGTACGGCCGTACGCAACCCAGTCTAAGAAATCGTCCAAATGACAAGGCATCGACTACGCTCAACGCCGTGAAAACCATGGTTGGAAGTCTCTAGATAAAGAAACAAATAAAAAATTAATGCATTTTCATTATGGCCCCGCTTGGTTGCAGAAGAAAAGAAGAGGAAATGAAAAATTAAAGAAAAATTTTGAGTGAAAATGAAATATGTGTTTGGTTGTAAGTGAAAAAATAGAAAAAAATAGGCAAAATGAGATCAAATGAGATCAAATTTTCCTTACAACTTTTTCATGAGAAAGTCATTTTTTTAAAAATTTTCTTTTCCTCACTTTTTTCCCGCAAACAAACAGAGCCTACATGAAGCATGTAATCATTTAATGTGCAGTGTATTCAACATAAATATATATATTTGAATAAAATTAGAACTCATATATATGAGTATGTGAGACAGTGAAAGCTATTGAAATCACAACTTTATAAATTTAATACTTCATCCGTCCTAAGTTATAAGTCCACCTTCCATTTTCACACAAATTAAGAAATATCGAGTAAATGCATTTATTGTAAGTATTGAAAATATAAAACTTACAATTAATGCATGGGTGATATTGTCCATTTATTATAATTTCTTTCCTAATTAAGTAAGTGGATCTATAAATTGGGACATCTAAAAAAAGAAATAGTGGATCTTTAAATTGGGACGAGGGAGTACTATACTTCAACCTCCTCAATTGTTCATCACCAAAATCTCTTCACTTTTTCCGTCACAAAAAAATTTACTTCTCCGAATATTTATTCAGTTTTACAATACTTAGGCGGCCTATAATTTTATTTTTTCCTAAGGCCTCTGAAAACTCAGGAACGGCCTACATTCATGTCTTTATAGAAATTAGATATTATTTTTTCATGATTCTTTGAGTTTTTCTGATTTATTTATATTTAAATTCTGATTTTTAATAATTTATTTAAATCAGTTAACAATTTCTAGCACGTGCAAGAAACGAGTTGCCTTTAAAGAAGCTACTGCTTGTGTCGGGCAAGGAAATACTTGGTACATATTGTAAAAGTACGAGAAAAAAAGTCTAGTGATTTACTTAAAACGGTAAACCTCATGGACGAGTAAGGGATCTGTTTACAGTTACAGAAACAAGTTACATGTGAAACATCTATGGCATTTGAAACTTCACTTATTGCTTTGAATGCCGGACAAGGAGAAACGGAACAAAATGGTGATGTATAGCCATACGCCATTGATGTATTCAAGTATTGGCAAGTACCCCGAGGTGGGAATTGGGTGGAGTTGAGGGAATGTCAGGAAGTTGGAGGCTACAGTTTTGAGCGGCGAATGCATTTGATGGGATTGAAGGGAGTGTGCCTTCTACCGGAAGAGGACAAGGAGCTTGTGGGTCTCATATCCCAGCCTTCGATGTCTTTAGGTATGCAGACATCGAAGAGAATCAGGCCAAGGATTCCATGGGCGTTGATGCTTGGTGTGCTGGGCAGGTGGATCAGGCTTTCCTTTTCGCTGTCTTGGACTGATGATCCACCGCCTATGTAATACTCTATGGAGTTGGGTAAGTGGAGTTGATTACTTGAGCCAAGAGTGATGTTTTGGAAACTTGTCGTTGAGTCCATTGCGGCTCTTCTAAGGTTGGAAAGTGACTCAGATATTGTTTCATGCGATCTGTTTGACCTCATTTTTTCACCTTGAAGCTGTCGCATCCGTTCGGAATAGACCATTGCAGCCTTGGCTAGGAATTCCACCACGGCACTCTTGTAGTCATCTGGATGCAGTCGATAATGTCCTACAAAAATAAATACATTTCAAAATAGTGACAAAGATTATAGCAATGACTCTTTTGCTTGAACTGAAAGCATTCGATCGATAGAAACAAAACGCACCGACATGGGGCGACTCTCTCCAACTCAAGAACTTTACATCACCCCCGAGCTCTTGAAGCCGTTGAGCAAAGTTACTAATTGTTTGAAAAGGCGCAAGGTCGTCTGTTTCCGAGCAAAGTAAAAGATATGGAACCTTCATGCTCTGGATCAAAATGAGGTGTGAGCATAATGAAGTCGAAAAAATTACTTTCACTGGTTACCAGTCAATGTTTGACTTACAACAGTGGCGTACAAAGTCCGCCAGTACTCAGCACGATGGGATTCAAACCTGCTGAGAAAGAGTGCGTCTAGACTGGAAGAAATGCCATTTGCTATCCATGATGCTATTTTAGGTGGTTGAGACATTTTGATAACTGATGGATGAAGGACAAACTTTGTGCCCAAATCACTAGTGAAATCGACAGGACTTGAATCATATATAAACCCAGCAATGCAATCCTTCACTAGTTTCCGTTCATCCTACAAAAAGGAACCTAAACTCAATTAAACATTGAACCATGTCTGTTCAATAATTTATTTCAACTGTGAAAGCCAGGGGCTTTTGTCTGCACATGAAGCAGCGTAAACATTAACAAAAGCACTGAAGGTACAAGAAACGAAGAGCTGCATCAGACATACCATTTTAAAGAACGAGTTTGTCTCATCATCTATTATCTGCAATAAATTAACACCGGCAACACTCAACCATCAGCTAAATGACCAAAAAACAATCGTAACCCACCCATATACAAAAAATGAAGCACGGCAAACTCTTACTACATGATGATTAGTTTACCTGAAGTATTTTGTACATGCATGCTTTTGGGCCACCTGAAAAAGAAGCAAACACCACCGGACACGGCCTCACTTTAAGCTCCTGTATATTAAATTCCACAACATTCAATCAACCAGCATACTTTTAGGTAAAGCTTATAGGAGCAGATTGGTCAATCAATCAACAGAAAAGCACAGCTTCAATCATTGAGAAAAGTGTAAACTCACCTCTACAATCTCACACACAACATCCACTGCTATACCCGTTGCCTTATCGGGAAAAAACCTACGATCACAACAAAATTTCAAACCTTTAAACAGCACAACTTTGTTCCGCAACATCAAAAGCACAAACATCATCATCAACAACAAGTCCTAATTCTAAAAAAACGAAAAACAACTCACATATTGAGAAACTGAGAATGACAGACAAGCGTATCCCAACCAAGCTCCCCATAAAGCTTCACATAGCTTTTCAAATGCTTCTCCTCACTAGACATCCACGCAAACGCCACCACAATCCCATCTGTCCTCCTCTCGCATCGCTCCTTCCTCCCCCAATAAAACCTACCCCCAAATCCCCACATACTCTACAAACCGAAACAACCCCACAACCCTAATCGATTCCCCAACCACAATTCCTTATTCAAAATTGACCCATTCGCGCAGTAATCGCTTCTTCGGCTCGAAATTTGAGATGGGTAGTTGGCAAGTTTTGATTTTGAGGGGGTTGGTGGAGGAGTGGGATATTCGAGAATGGGTGAGTTTGGGTTGGAGTGGGCGCTGGATGGTTTTTTCTTTTCTTTTTTGGGATTTAATTGGATAAGAGAAAGAGGTTTGAAGATGAAACGCTAGTTGTTTGTGTCGTTTGACATCCGAACAAAAATACATGATTTTAGATATCTATCTATATATATAATAGAATACCTAACTGGATGAACAACACATTTAGCGATGAAATGTAACTAGATTCTCTAATTTAGCAACTACACCTAACTAAATCTCTATCAACTAACTAAATAATAAAATAATTAAAAATTAAAAATTAAAAAATTAAATAAAAATTTAAAATTTAAAATTTAAAATTTAAATAAAATAAAAAAATTAAATTTAACAGAGAAACAATTCCCGTCGGGACGACGGGATCACCACTAGTTCGATTACAAAAAAACAAAATGAGATTTTCATTTTAAAATATTTTTTTGGTAATTATTTCTTTAATTTATAAGAAATTGTAAAACAGGTTCCAACCATATCAACACACCGTCACTCTGTTGACTAATTTTACAAGCATGTGTCATGTGTTTACATCAAGATTTTTAAAATTCATTAGAGTTAACATACATTACTAATATAAAGAAGAAGAAGAAAAAAACTATTGGGGATTAAAAAGATAGAACTTACATAGGTCTGAACTGAAATGTAATTGCAAAAAAAGAGCGATGGATTAATGGCTACACATAGTTTTTGACTTCAAATAAAACCGAAATGCGACGCACAATCTTGGTTTGGATAAAGCTATAACGTAAAAGGTTGTTTAATATACGTTTTGATTTGTCGTTGATTGCTTAAACAATTTAAAAAGCTAGAGACTGTTTTTCGCTAGTTTGGAATATGTCTTCGTCTTAGGTCCACGTGTTTAGATAAATTTGGCGAGGCGTGCCGAGCTATCTTTATTTATTGCGTGCATGCAATCATTCGCCACCACCCGCCACGTCATCACTATCCCCGCCACCGACTTGTCTAATTTGTGAGTCTGGGACTGGGAGGCCTCGTGCTGGTCGTAATTTGCTGAGGTTTAGGCTCGGTTTTTTATTTTAATTTAAAATCAGTTCAAATCACTTGATAAATATTTATTATTTTAAAAATTATTTTAAAAATATGATGAGATTCGAAACTATGAACTTAAGATTCGTTCATCATTATTAAAACTATTTTTTAAAATTAAAAATAATATACAAATGTAATTTATTAATTATTTTTAAATTTTATGCTCAGTTCAGTTTAGCTTAAAAGAATGGACTCTTATTTATACATGTCAGCCTCAGAAATCCAAGGTGAATTTTTGATGCAATATGCTGGGTTCAATGCTTGGACTTCGTTTTTACATTTGGGTTTTAATTCTTCTTCTCAAATTGGATCTAATAATGGCGAAAATAAGACTGTTTGGGTTGGTGATTTGCTTCAGTGGGTGGATGAAAATTTCCTTCATAGCTGCTTCACTAACACTGGAGAGATTATCATTAATTAATTAATCTCTCACTTTTTTGTTGTTTCATGTTATAATGTTTTCTGTTATTACACTTATGTTTTGTCGGACTCTGAGGGACATGTTAGTTAGTTAGTTGGTTGGTTACTAAATGTGATTTTGAAATAATGTGATGTGAAAATGTGTTAGGTTGTTAATTAGTACGCCATGATGTGTACATGTTTTTCTACATATGTATAGGGTAAGTGTGTGATAGTAGTAGTACTAATTACAGTATGAGTTTGACAAAGTACATTATCCGTGTAATTTGTATATATACATTATACGGAATGTCTGTACCTTGCTAGATTGTGTCGCGCAGTGTTGTAGGTTCGGTACTGATCGAGTTCTGGAAGATATATGATGCTATAAAGCCGTGTAGTTGAAATTTAAGATTTGTACAATGTGTGTTGTTATGATTTATGTGCATAGTCAAGTCTAGATTGCATCCCCTCCAAGTTTGAATTTTGATGGAGTTGAAAATGTGTTTTTCTTTCAATGTACTTTTGCAACGACACTGCATTTAAGTGTTCTC
The DNA here is from genome assembly GCA_035048345.1 of Echeveria elegans. NCBI lineage: Eukaryota > Viridiplantae > Streptophyta > Magnoliopsida > Saxifragales > Crassulaceae > Echeveria > Echeveria elegans. The sequence goes on along the minus strand of JAWWMW010000089.1, from coordinate 135,677 downwards.
ATCCTGTGATCGTTTAGTCTTTGATGCTTTACTGCTGATTTGTGCAATGAATATTGTACTTGTGAATGATGCTGCTTTTGTAGTTGATCGGTGCAGCCTGACTCTGAGTTTTAGCTGATTTGTACGTGGTTTTTTTTTCATTCAAACCTGTTTACTCATGTGTGCTGTGTGACTAACTATTTTGACTAATGAGATTTTGCATACCAGGTTGCTTCCGTCAAGGTTATTCGCAATAAGCAAACAGGCCTGTCCGAGGGTTACGGCTTCGTCGAGTTCCAGTCTCACGCAGCAGCAAAAAAGGTCCTTCAAACCTTTCCTGGAATTATTGCCATTTCGTCTGTACTGGATTACTGTGACAAGCTTTCAGACAATGCCCCTGACCTCTCTTTGTTGGAGATTTGGCTGCTGATGTCAATGATCATCTACTTCATGAAACTTTTGCAAATATATATCCTTGTGTTAAAGCTGCAAAGGTAGTTTTTGATGCCAATACCAACCGATCTAATGGGTATTTGTTGGAAAAATATGACATTTTGGACACGACTAAATTATCTTTGTCGCAGATATTTGTTCGAGGACTTGTCACTGACGATGATTTGAAGAAACCTTTCTCAGAGTACGGAGAGATACTATATAGTCAAGATTCCTCCATGACTAAATTAAACATCCTTCTCTCATATAATCTCATTACTAAAACCCATCTTCCTCGTTGGTCGGTGTTTGACTATTTTATGTTCTGCCGGGCAAGAAAAAAAATGCGGAAGAAGCTCTTTGGGACTGAAGAAGCTATTTTATGTTTCCGGTAATTAACACTAAAGAAAAAAAATATTTAGGGTGTTTGGCAGTTTTCAAAATATGAGAATTACTTTCCCCAACGTGAATAATAAGTTTACGGGTTCATCTCTTAGTCACAAGAAGCTAAAGATACATTTTGATTCATCTAGCAGCTCCAAACAAAGTCCAGACTACAAACCGGGCCACTGACAGCCAGTCACATGAGAATTCCAAACTTCCACGACTTACACGATACCTGAACTACACTATGTATATGATCCGAATCAGGCCAGGTCTCAACATAAGACATAATTTACAGTAGAAGGACAATCACAACTAGTGAAAACGAGAAGGAACAAATTCCATAATCCGCATGGGAAAGTTGTAGAACT
>JAWWMW010000089.1:106996-134411 GCA_035048345.1 Echeveria elegans | reverse complement strand
AGGTAGATGACAAAAGAGGTAGAGGGTATAAAATGATAAGGATATAACACGCCCTTTAGTGCCCTCTTGATACCTTATTCACCATCGGTCAACGGTGGTCAACGCCGGAGTCAATGACGATCAATGTCGGAGTCAACAGTGGTCAATGGTGGTCAACACCGGTCAACGCGGAGTCAATGTCGGTCAATGCCAGAGTCAACGATGGTCAACACCGGTCAATGATGGTCAACTTCGGTCAACATATGTTGTTATTGTTGTTGTGACAAAGGATAATAAGAGGATAAATGGGCGGGTAATGGACGATCTAATTATAAAAGGGTATTAAAGGGTGAGTGTATTAAAGGGCATGAATATTAAATAACGAGTATGAAAGGGTATTTATGGAACGAGCATAGGGCGGGTAGAGGGTGAACAATGAGCGGAGGACATTTTTGACATCTTTATATCTATGGATGCGAAAGGAACCAATAATTTAAGAAGGACAATTTAATTTCAATTGTGATTTTGATTAAATTAATGGTTAAAATTAAAATATTTTTTAATTTAAAATAAGAAGGATTAACACAAAACACATATGGTTAGTACACAAAATATGGATGGTTGAGATTATAAGTTATCAATATCAAACATACAAATCAACGATTAAGATTAAGTATTTTTGTTTTTAGATAATATAGTCGTCCTGAGGGGCAGAGCCAGGAAATAGATGATTCGTGTCCATAAAAATTAGAAAAATAAGAAAAAATGTCATATAATTTATACAAGATTTATATAAAATAATACTAACTTTCTTTATCATGGTTGGGTCGATCGATAATTTTGACACTATTAATACATTTACTATCAGAAAAATAATTAAAATAATAACAATGTTTTTGCCGCAATGGAGTCGGTCAACCTCACCAGCCTCCGTCCCTGCTCTTCTCATTGAACCTTTCACACTATGTTTAAATGCAGAGTAACTTTATGTGATTCTCACTCGATCACACTATGTGGCAATTCAGAGCGATTTTCGTAACTGATCCAGCTAAGGTTTCGCTGATTTGACACGCATCAGATCGAACATGAAGTGAAAAGTTTATATGAATTTATTTTCGAAATATAACGGTCAACTCTTGTTCACTTATGCTGTGTTTGGTTCGCAGGAATGGAATGAAATTGGAAGGAATGGAATGGTCATTCCTGATGGAATAAAAAAAATATATGTTTGGTTGGGCCATGGGAATGGAATGAGCATTCCTTCGCTTATTCCCTTCCATTAAAATTAATTGAAATTGATTCCACCCAAAACAGGTGGGATTAACTCATTCCGTCCCTAATTTCAGTCCATCCAAATTAGGTCGGATAATCGATTCCGTAGCCGACCTCGCCGACGTCCCGACATCGACGTCGACCAGCTTGCCATCCCGACATCGAACTCGACCTCGACCAGACCCTAACCCGACGCGACCTCCTCCAGCCCCTTCCGACTCGACCAGCCCTGCAGCTCCTACGACATCCACCGCGGCCATCCGAGCTCGAAATTTGTTCTGCTTTTGACATCAGCTTGCCATCTCAATCGAGGTTAGTATTCTTTCAATTCCAATGCTGCCTAATTGCTCTGTTTGAGGTTGTGATTTAATGGTAAACATGGATGGTTTCGGTGATTTTCGGATTGTAAACAGGGATGGTTTTTGGCTGTTGTAATGTTTGATTATTTGTTCAAACAAGCTATCACGGTTGAAGGAGCAGGCTGAGGAATACGCAGCTTTGATCATGGAGGAGTTGGATCCTGAAAGGCTTGGATATATTGAGGTTTGTAAATCGAATTTCTGAATTTGTGTCTTTGTATATCATTGGAGTATGTCATTGACCAAACTGAAATTGATTATGATGCATTGGAGTAGTTCTTTTGATAGTTTTTTTTTTCATTTTGTTCATTTTTTGCTATTATATATAAATTTGTGTTTGACTTCTTTCTTCGTTGTTTACAGATATGGTAATGACAATATTTTGGAAGGTGGTGATAATTTCGTCGAAAGAGGTGCGGGAAAAATTAAAAGGAAGTGGAGTGAACTTCAAGATGAGAAAGTACAGCTTATTTTGTCTCATGTAGTAAATCAACAGGATAACAGCTTATTTTAATTTTTGATACCATGTTAAAAATACTTTTGTAGTGTTGTTTTGGTGTAAGTACATCTTGACAGTGTAGAAGTAGTAATATGCGGAACATGTTTTTATCAAATGAAGTATAACTTTTATCATTCCATTCCATTCTGTAAAATGTATAACAGGGCAAAGGAAATTCCATTCCATTCCAGTGTTCATTCCATTCCCTTTCTCATTCCATTCTTTTGTCATTCCATTACTGCGAACCAAACACAGTATTATAATTCAAACAATTCATTCATTTTGGCACGTCATATATATTTATTAACAAAGGAAGCGCAGCATGTATCGCAAAGACGGCCTCTTGCAAAGCCCAACAACGGCCCTACGAACTCACCAAATGGCCCAAAACCCTCAGCAGACCCGAAGCGGCGAAGCGCAACGCGACGGCATATCCCCCAACTCGAACCTTCCGACACCGCCCATCGTCAACTTCTCCTTCACCCCTTGCCCACCATCAATTTCTACCATCCGCCACGTCACCGACATCTCTAATCACATGACTCACCGTCGCATCTTCGCCACGATCACAAAATGATTCGCTTATTGATCAGACTCCGACGATGCCGCCCATTATTCCTTCGGCGCCGATTCTCCTCCTCGTCAACTCCTTCAACATCGTCCGATTCAACCAATTCCGTCAACTATTCAAAGAACAATCAATTCATTCCACCGCATTCTAATCCGTTGCTCCATCTGCCGTATAATAACCTAATCCGCGTATTCGAATATTAAAATTTCGAAGAGGTCGCTAGCAGTGGTTGGGGTAGCACTAGCGTCTGCTTGCACTGTGACGTATGCGGTTGGGGCTAGTTGCGGGGAGGATGTTGAGAGGTTGGGGACTGGGACGATTTATGGTGAATTTGAGCGGACCTTGGAGCAGTACAATGCTTCGTTGATGATGATTGTGAACCAGATGAAGCAGACGGGTGCTGCTACGGCGGTGTTGTGGCAGTCGTTGAGGTCTTTGATGTCGTCTGCTAATCATGAAGTTAGGATTGGATTTGAGCTTAGGGTTGCTTCACTATTGGCTGATATTTCGGCTGCTAATGGTAGTAGGAGAACTGCAATTGTTGGAGCTGGGGGAGGGAAGGTTGTGGATTGGTTGCTTGAGAGAGTGGCAGTGGTTGGGGATAATGTTGGAACTCAGGCTGAGGCTGCTAGAGCTTTGGCGTTTGGCCTATCTTGTTGCAGATACGAGTGTTTGTGAGTCTGTCCTTGGGAGGCCTCATGCTATTCCTAATTTGCTGAGGTTTATTTTTTCATGCCAGCCTCAGAAATCCAAGGTGATTTTTCTAAACAATATTCAATTCTGGGACTTTGTTTTACATGTGGTTTTAAATTTGCTTTTGTATGAGTTTTGACGGTGTAGAGAGATGCTTTCAGAAAATAATTTCAATAGGACACCTCCTCTGGCTAAAATAATAGATGCTCGCCTTATAGTAAAATGGAGGAGTCATTTTAGGTATGACATTGCACGTTCAGTGAAACAAATTTTCAGTTTACCCTGATAATGATTATGGGATGTCCATGATTTTGAAATATCAATGTTTTGAATTGCACAATTATTACTGGTGCCAAGCCAACACTCATATTATTGTGGATCACATAATTAGAGATCACAAACGAATCATGTTATACTGACTGATGATAAGAGTTGATACGCCATTTATTCTTGTTGTTGTTCATGTTTTATGAACATTGTGCCGCATGGTGTGGTGGGATGTTGTATATGCTGTTCTGCATTGCTGTTGGAGATACTGAACACCTTTTTTTAGTTAATATTGTTGTGTTCCTGCAGCATTCAAAGCGTAGTTCGTTTGATGTTACTGATTATTTAAAAGTTAGGAGCATGCTAGTGACTGCCATCATGGATATCGTGACATCCAATTGTGATTCCGCCGACAAAATATCCTTTCAGCCATATTTGTCAGCCAATGCCGAAATGAGACTATGAGAGACATTGCAGCAGCCATTCAGGTTATCGAGGAAGGTAATATGCATATAGAGGACTTGGATGGAAATGAAGAAGATGATGATGGTGGGACTGGCATCAAAGTATTGGAATGAAAGTTCTTGGAGGTACAACAATTCTAGGACTTTCACGGTCGACTGGTCGAGTGAAGTGATGAAGTTACCACATTCAAATTTTGATTACCTGGATTCAATGGCAGAAGAACCTGGAAATCTTGTATATAACAAGAAGCAAACTGGTTCAATTTTCCGGACAAACTTTTCGTCCTCTGTTGTTCCTGGTCTATGGGATGATTTGCATTGTCACTGTCAGCATGTTGCTGTGCCATTTGCAGCTTGGGCACTAGCTAATTGGGCGGTGTCATCAGAATTGAACAGAAATCATATTCAGGATCTGGACCGAGATGGGCAGGCGGTAATGAGTGCGCTTATGGCCCCTGAGAGATCTGTGAAATGGCATGGCAGTTTAGGGGCAATGTCATTATTAGGGGATTATGACCTACCCTTAAATGAATCTGTTTCTGACTGGAGCTCCAATTTTCTGTCAACTATCTTTCGGGCTTGTAAAAATGAAGATTTTTCTTTGGCAAAGGTAGCTTTGTCAGCCTTTTTACTCTCTATTGAATGAAGTGATAGGGCACAGAAAGTGGTGATGGAGAAAGGTCTACAAAATGATGAGAGAAGCCACTAAAAGGACAAGTAAACGCAAGGACATGCAAGAATCCTTTGCGAATATTTTGGAACGGCTCTGTACTGGGGAGATGCATTTATCACTTGAAGAAGGCCAAAGGTGGTCAGCCATACTCCTGCCATGGATTTTTGGGCATACGTCGTCAGATTCTATTCGAGATTCAGCAATGAAAATCTTATCCTGTTTTTTTAAGATTATGGAGTATGGACCTTACTCGGTCGGTCCCAGTTTCTCAAGGATGGTTGGCTATGATATTGATGGAGGTTTTGGCTTCTGACAAAAGGTTGAAAGGAACAGCTGTAGTCAAAAGTGACAAAGTGAAGGTTCGAACAGACCCCTTTTTCATATATGTATAAATTTTAGAATTCTTTGAGACATGAACGCTGCCAAGTTCATTAAGTTTTCCTTGTTACCAGTTACTTTTTTTGAATCAATGTCAATGAATATGCAGTGTTTTGCAGAGTCAGATTGATCAATTCAACCTTGTTACAGCTGGTCAGATTGCAAATCAGTTGGTAGGTGCAGTTGTGAATTTGACGGAAAGGCAGATGCAGATGACTACTGATTCGGATGATGGGTTCCCTCTGAAAGATCTTCTTTCTTTTGAACCTTTTGATGTGCAATTTAAAAATCTCTAGAAAGACAAATTATCTAAACTTAATGCTGCTGATTCTGCAATAGCAACTTTGAAAGGGCTCAAATCACTAGCTGAAGTTTGTGCGGAAGATTTTTCTTGTCAAAATAAATTAGTTGATTGGGGTATATTGTTTTTGCTTCGGCGCCTTTTTGCTAAGAGCTGATTATGAGAATCTGGCTGCAATTGAGGCATACGATGCATCAAGAGTTCCAGAAGCTCGAGAGCGAGGACTTAATGCTCCTGGTGAACCGTCTGCTGTAGATCCCAATAGTTCATCTAGTGTCCGAGTTCCTCCTGCTCATATTCGTAGGCATGCAGCTCGACTGCTTACTATCTTTTCTGTGCTTCCCAGTGCCCAAAAGGTTGTTAAAGCAGATAAAACTTTGTGTAAATGGCTTGATGATTGCGCCGATGGAAAGATACCAGGCTGTAATGATCTTAAACTGCAAAGTTACGCTAGAGCAACACTTTTGAATGTGTTTTGCTGCCATCAACTTGATCAGACATCTAAAAGTACTAGTGGCTCTGAAAGTGGTACTGGCAGAAGCGCTGATTGCCCTCATTTAGGTGACATGATATTCTTGATCAATTCTGAAATGACACACTGGAAGTGTCTTGGAAAACCAATTATTAAATATGATACAGAGGTGGCTACAGATACGAACCAACACATTATTGAAAGTGATAATCTGGACAAGCCTCCTGATTGGTTTAGTAAATACTCAGAATCAGAGGATCTTCTGTTAGATGTTATTTTTGTCCATGGTCTTTGTGGTGGACCTTATAAAACTTGGCGGATAGCCGAGGACAAGTCATCCACCAAGTCTGGGCTTGTTGAGAAGATTGATGAGGAGGCAGGAGTGCAAGGGACATTCTGGCCTGGAGAATGGCTTCCCTCGGATTTGAATCAAGCACTTCTGTTTACCCTAAAATACAAGGTTTGTCTGTATCTTTATGAAACATTTGATATAGGTTTATAGTATTATGAATTATGAGTAGTATAAGACATGTTTCGCCCCAGAGTGCTAGTTGATACACTTACTTTTGCTGTTCCAAGTTGCGCAAAGTTTTATTTCCATATACTGTTGTGCATTTTAAGCAGACATACTGTTTAGTGCAGGAAAATGTGGGATTGACCAGTGTAAATCTTTCAGTGATGTTGCTTAATGTCGTTTTCAACATAGTCATGATTAAGTACGTTTAGATAAGATACACATGTTTCTGTTAATGTTGACTAGCATTATTGCATAGTTTTTTCACTCAGAGTTCCTGTTACGATTGATACATTTATTGATGCAGACTAACCTTACTCGGTGGTCTGGAGCTAGCCTACTGCCTACCTCTACAGGTCTGCAAAACAGATTATGATCTCATAAATACTTTTCCAACACAAATTACAGATGTTGGACACTAATTTGCTAGTATTTATTTAGTTAAATTTAATGGGTAATCACAGAAAGGTTCGTGAAACTTGATCCTTTTTTATAATTAGTGATTTTCACGCAGCTTACTCTGAATCCCGCAAATTGTTCTCCGTCCATGGTACATCATATCATACTAAACTGTGATACACAATTTAATTATTTTTCAGGAAGTAAGCTCAATGTTGTTAGAGAAACTTGTTGATGCTGGCATTGGGGACCGACCAGTTGTATTTGTCACACACAGGCATGTTCTGAATCTGAATTTCATTCTGATATAACTATTATTGTTATACTTTTTAAATGAAAGTAGGCGCATATGAGTACAGTGAAACAGTGGAGCTAATTTGCATCCAGCATAGTTAAAATTTTCTGGATCAACTGATATACCCAAGATAGCAGATATTTGACTTTACCAAAGACGCCGTAAAATGTTTCCGATTACAGCATCGTTGATTTGTTTAGGAAGATGCTAAATGCTTCTGAAAAACTGTATATGGTGTGAAACGTTTGTATAGGTTTTGAAGCCCTTATGAATCTGTAGGAAGTGGTTGATGCTTAAAATTTACCTAGATAAGATGTATGTGCGTCTTCTTTGCTTAATTTTACTGACAGTGTGCTTTGTCAAATCCTCATGTCTAGCATGGGGGCTTGGTGATCAAGCAGCTATTGTATAAAGCTCGAGAACAGAAGCTTGATGGTCTTGTGAACAATACTGCCGGAGTTGTATGTTTCATTCATTCAACCATGCGAAATTCTTTTTTCTGCCTTTCTGCCGTTAGTTGTGATGGTTTGATGTTTGTTATATACTCTCAGGTATTCTATAGCTGCCCTCACTTTGGTAGTAAACGTGCTGATGTGCCCTGGCAAATGGGCTATGTACTTCGCCCTGCCTCATCAGTCAGTATCTTGCACACCATTTGCATCATTAATGTCATGTAACTCCACTAGTTAACTGATCTAACTTGTGAAATATTCATTTTATATAGATAGGGGAACTAAGAAGTGGCTCCCAAAGGCTGGTTGAACTTAATTATTTTTTTGGACAACTTCATAAGAGGAGGCAGCTTACTGTCCTCAGTTTTTGTGAGGTGTGCTTTTTTGCATATTAAGAGTTATTTTTTTGTCTTCTAATAATTACAATTACAAGTGAGTTATGCTTTTCACAGACCAAGGTGACTCCTATTGTTGAAGGCTATGGTGGTTGGGCCTTTAGAATGGAAATCGTTCCCATTGAGTCTGCCTACCCAGGATATGGTGATCGCATAGTAAGTAAAAGAATCTGTGTCTTGCTTTTACTAATATATGTGTATCACCTATTAACTCAACCAATTTAGTTCTGACTTCTGAATCAATTGTTTCCATATCCTATGCAGGTATTGGAGTCAACCGACCATATAAATTCGTGTAAGCCACTCAGCGGCTCAGATCCTTCATATACTGAAACACTGAATTTCCTGAATAAACTCAGAGCCCATCTCTCAAGTGACCCTAGTTGCCGTTAACCTCTCCCCCCACTAGGCCTAGAATAGAAGATATCAAGCTCAGACTCCATCAGAGGTGAGTCGCCCCTGTACACTGCCCTCCCTCGCCAGCAATTGCTGCATCTTTATACCAACTGTTCCACAACACTTCAGAACACTGACAACACTTGCTGCAGCAACATACAACTGACTTCAGACTTAATAAAAACATAACTTCATGTATGTACATTGTACGGTAGTAGTTTAGTGTCCTTATCAAACAGGAAGTGTAAATTACAAAAATAGAAAGAAGAAGAAAAAATTGACTCGGTAAAATCTCCTGAAAACTTTGTACTTTCTGTTATTTCCTTGAAAAAAGCTGACAAGGCAAAACCTATCAGCCTTTAAAATTCCGAAACCTTACCCTTTTGGTACTACTGCAGCTCACACTTTTACATCCAATCCAACAACCATAAAATACCCAAAATAGCCACGCACACATCTCTACAACTACTACATGCTATCATCACATCATTATCCCCAAATCTCACGTCCAATCCAACGAACCAAACGGATTGCATCTGGCGGCTTACCCTCAATAACTCCCCGTACAACATCCGCATAATCAAACTCAAATCCAACGCTCCACATTCATCCACGTACCCCCCTTCCTAAAATACCAAAATGAAAACCATCTCTTCCTCCACCACCTCCTTTCCTCCCTCAACCCTAACACACCTCTCTTCCCCCAAATCTCACACACACCCACACCCACTTCCTAAAACTCCATAAAGCTTCAACCTTTATCACTTTCGTTTAATTCCCAATCATGTCGATTAACGGGTCGTCGTCAGATCTGAGCCATCAGAGAGTACAAGCTGCAGCAGCACCATGGATTGGTCCAATGCATCAGTACCCAGCTGGAGGACCAGCAGCAATGGTGATGCCTCATCATATGATGCCTGCACCACCACCTCGTCATCAGTTTGTACCACAGCATTTCGCACCTGCTTATGCTGGATTTCCACACATGCCGCCTTATAACTCTTCAAATTCTATTTCTCAAATTGGATCTGATAATGGCGAAAATAAGACTGTTTGGGTTGGTGATTTGCTTCAGTGGATGGATGAGAATTACCTCCATAGCTGCTTCGCTAACACTGGAGAGGTTGTTAGTTGATTTATCACACTATTTTGTTTTCATGTTCTGTTTTCTGTTATTACAGTTATATGTTTTGTTGGACTCTGATGGACATGTTAGTTGGTTAGTTACTTAATGTGAATAGAAATGGCGTGTCATGTGAAAAATGTGGTTGGTTGTCTGGTATGATGTGTGTTTTGCTACATAGACCACAAAACAGTGTATGTGATACTATCATACTAGTAGTTTGAATAAATACATTTGTGTAATTTGTAGTACATGTACATACGATTTATGACCAACCACCACATATATACGGAATGTTTGTACCTAGATAGACTCTGCCGCATAGTTTTGTACATTTGGTACTAATCGAGTTGTGGAAGATTATTGTTCCTCTGTAGATTTTTCCCTTGTGTGAGATATACCATCTACTAGGCTTTCTGGCTGAGATATATGATTGCATTACCGATTTATACAATGTGCATTGTACTTATAAATTATGATTTATGATTTATGTGTCAAGTCTAGACTGCATGCCCTTGAAGTTTCATGGAGTTGTATATGTGTTTTTTCAATGCACTTTCCTATGACTGGACTTAAGTGTCTGAACCACCGACAGTTTATATTTTGATGCTTTACTGCCGATTATACAGTGAACGTTGTACTTATGAGTTATGCTTTATGTAGGCGGAGCCTGACTTCGAAGTTTGGTAGAGTTTTATATATGCTGTGTTACTAATGAGATTTGTGTGTCCAGGTTAATTCCGTAAAGGTTATTCGCAACAAGCAAACAGGCCTGTCTGAGGGGTATGGCTTCGTGGAGTTCCAGTCTCACGCAGCAGCAGAAAAGGTCCTTCAAACCTATCCTAGAATTGCGATGCCCAACACAGATGTACCATTTCGTCTGAACTGGGCCTCATTCAGTATGGGTGACAAGCGTTCTGACAATGCCCCTGATCTCTCGATATTTGTTGGAGATTTGGCTGCTGATGTCAATGATGGTCTTCTTCATGAAACTTTTGCAAATAGGTATCCTTCTGTTAAAGCTGCAAAGGTAGTTTTTGATGCTAATACTGGCCGCTCTAAGGGGTATGGATTTGTGAGATTCGGCGATGAAAATGAAAGAACACAAGCTATGACTGAGATGAATGGAGTTTACTGCTCGAGTAGGCCTATGCGTATTGGACCTGCAACTCCCAAGAAATCTGCCGCTTATCAGCAACAAGGTAACTTAAGCTTCCTTTCAACTTTGATATCAATTTGGCGAATTTTGTTTATGCAGCTCAATTTGGATTACTTTGAGTGATAATTCATAGACATTTGATACTCAGATTAGTGCAAATTTACGGATTTGAATTTGTCAGCTTTATTTGTGTGACATTATGGTATCATTTACTAGGTGCTAAAGGAGGACAAGCACAATCAGAAGGCGATACCTCTAATACGACAGTTAGTCATTTTGTTCAAGTTTGCATTTACAGTTGTCGGAAAGATATGATGTTTTGGTTGTGACTAAAATTATCTTTGTCGCAGATATTTGTTGGAGGACTTGATCCCAGCGTCACTGAGGATGATTTGAAGAAACCATTCTCGGAGTATGGAGTGATACTGTCTGTCAAGATTCCTCCGGGAAAAGGATGTGGATTTGTGCAATTTTCCGAAAGGTATGGTATTTCGCTTCTTCTTGATATATTACTTAAACATATTTCTCTTCATATAGTCCCATTAGTAAAGTCTATCTTCCTTGACTATTTTATCCTCTGTCGTACCAGAAAAAATGCTGAAGAAGCTCTTGAAAAAGTGAATGGGGCTGTAATTGGGAAGCAGACCATTCGACTCTCTTGGGGCCGCAACCCGGCAAATAAGCAGGTTTGAAGATTTTCTCATTTCCAATATATATTGATGAATCCCGACTGCAAATAAGTTGATTTGAGATATATTGTAGAGTAAATTGCGTTTAACACCATTATAATGTGTCATTTTTCACTTACTCACCACTATAAAAACAATTTTCACTTATAAAATTTAAAGTTAATAAATCACCACCTTTGAAAGTTATATATATATATATATAAAAGAAAGAAATTATATTAAATTTGAAATAATATAAACTATATAAACTCTATTAAACTTTAATTTTTATTTTTTTATAAAATAAAAAAGTTTTAAAATCTATTATATTTTAAAAAAAATTGAAACTTTTTTATAAAGCAAAATTTCATTATGAACTAAAGTCAAACAATGTTATATATATCATGTATATTTTGTTTAATTTTTTTTTGGTTAAATGCAATTTACTATATATTGTATAAACATACTGAGTATGTTTTTTTGCGGATGAACTGTTCACTACCATTAGTATTTAGTAAAATGTTTGCCGCAATTATTTCTATTAGAAACATGGTAAATCCCGATAGGTTCCGCAAAAAATCTCTTTAGGCTAAGTTTGCTCATTGCTGTGTGCATTTTATATTTAGCAGATGAGGAATGAATTCGGCAACCAATGGGGCGCAGGACCATACTACAGAGCCCAAGTGTACGATGGATACGGCTACGCCATGCCATCCCCACACAACCCAAGCATGTACGCAGCGGCATATGGTTCCTACCCTGTCTACACCAGCCATCAACAACAAGTTAGCTAATGTGTCATCATCCATAGGAGCAGCAACGGCAGCAGAGAGTCCCACTAGTAACTGATCCTATGAAGAATTGAAAAGAAAATGGCAGCAAGAGAGATATAAGATTTGAGTAAGATGAATCTGCATCAACTCTATGTTTAGCTTCTAATGAATGTTGTAGAAGATGAAACTACTTAGAATTTGGATACTACAGATTTCATAACAATTGCTAGACCCATTTTTTTATCAACTTTAGTTGTAGCTACCCAAATTCACACTAGTCATTTATCTTCCCTATCATTGATTATATATTTTTATGGCATTTTTTGAATGAGATTGAGACCAGTCGCTTAAGTAAACAAGCGTTGATACTCACCATAACAAATCATCTACTACAAAATTTTCCACTCAACATTTTATTGCAAACTCATTTTTAAAAAGTATTTCTTCCAATATGGCATGTTTGACAATTTGTAACGATCCGGCCAGAAGACCTTTTCACAAAAAATCAAAGTATATTGGCAACATATGGACTGATAATTCTACTTGTATAACTAGTTAATACAGTTTCCGTATCTGATGTGGAATACCAAACAATTTCTTATAACTCAATGTATATTTGGAATGAGATTCGGAAATGTCAGGTGGGTGGGTACACAAATGGTGTCCTGAATGTGAGAATAATTTCCCTCAAAACTATGACTGAAATGTTTACTGGTTCATCTCTAAATAAATCACAAGAAGCTACGGTGCATTTTGATTCATCTAGCAACTCCAAACAAAATCCAGATTACAAACCTCGGTCAGTCACATTGGTCTATATCCAAACTTACACGACTTGCTGATGATACCTGAAGTACACTATGTATATGATCAGAATGACACTAGGTATCAGCATTGCTAGCCCCGGCATACTTACGACATAATGTACACTAGAAGAACAATCACAGCTAGTGAAAACGAGCGGGAATAAATTCTGTAAACCACATGGGAAATCTGTAGAACTCTTTGTTTCTTGGATCTCCCTTGCGGTGCGTGTAAGGTGCCCACCACGTTGCTCCACGTTCAGCAGCATGCTTTTGTGGGTCCAAGGTGTTGTCCAGCAATGCTCCGACGAGTAAGGCAACCGTTGGTGCAGATGAGAAAATAGTGTTTAAAATGTTGTCGAACTGCAGATTCAGATTAAATTGAAATTAGATTTTCTAGAAGAAAAATTTTAAGACCAATGATCTAAAGACCAAGATGCCCTAATTAACTTGTACTTGCGGAAACTCCGCTAGAAAATGAGTAACTTATTAAACAATAAATGTTCTTTGCAATCCAAGAGATAAAAACTTACCCATTCCCCGCCAGTCCTCACCGGTCCATGTCCAGAGCTATCAGTGTTTGTGACAAAATATTGAGATATCGATATCCCAAGGAACAGTGACAGTCCCAGAATGTAGAGATTACGCCTGGAGTTCATATTGGCGAATTGAATCAAGGAGATTCCACAAGCAGCTATGGATAAAGAACAAATCGGATGGATTAAAAAAATTCGAGGGACAAAAATACTTGTATCTAGTGGATACGGAAATAATGCACCCACCCACAAAGCCAAATAGCACGCAATATATAGCAGCAAATATCGGCAATGGGATGGAGGCGAAAAAGGCACCGAATTTCCCTTAAATACAACAAGGTATTAAATCTCAATGAGTCGAAATAATTTGACAGATTTGGTATTGTTTTCCGATAGTTGGTAGAAGTATACAAACCAAATATGGCGAAGAAAAACATTAAGCCAGACGAGATCTGCACGACTCTTCGGCTCCCAATTCGGGTTACTCCAATAAGACCCACATTTTCACTGCAATATTAATACACGATTCATTTTAAAAACAATGATATACTACAAGTCAATTCGTGTGGAGAGAATCATGAACTTACACAGATGCGGTTGTACCAACAATAGCGCCAAATCCACCATCGAGGAGAATACTAACTCCCTGTTCAGATATAGATCATATACATATCACTTATCAACTCAATTCAATAAAATAACATCAACTTTCTCAGAAAGCTCGCTTGGAAAAATAAAGCTAACAGCAAACCTGCCAGCCGATGCTTCTGGAAAGGACATGAGGCGGAGGAGGAGTAGCTCCAGAAAGCCGTGCGGCTGCGTAGAATGTTCCAGTCGTCTGAATCACAAACAATGACGAGTTTTTCTATGAATGATTGTATCACATTTCAAAGTTAAAAAAATCAACAGTGGAAAGTCAGATTAAGAGGAAGCAAATAGGTAATGTGTCGAGTGATTCTAGTGCAGTGAACCTCTGTGGCTGAAACTAGCGCAGCTCCCATCATAGCAAACACATGACTCGCTTTAAATATTGGTGCTCCCCACTGAAACGGATACGGGACTTTGATCCTAACAACAAGAAACACAATAGATTCAAATCAATCGACACACGATATTTTTGAATAAATAGCTGAAAGTTAAAATTAATTTTAAAAATAGTAAAAAACTGTGAGATTTGTGACTTCACCAGGGAGCAGTCGACAAAAGGTAGGTGCGATCAGTTCGGCAGCTTGACTGCCTAGTTACTGAAACATTGTTGTATGCACCAGCAGCTGTGAGAATAGCGGCAAACGACCAAATCAGCGCTATGCATACCAGCAAAGAGTATCTCTCTGAGTAGACCTCAGCAAGGGGGTGAAAGCGCTTTAAATACTAGGAAATGGTGAAAACAACATCAGTTATACAAATGTAAAGATACAGAGTGAATCCATAACAACGATCTTAATTTTCAACTACCAGTAGGGCGAGAACGACTAGAACCAGCATAGGGAGACCGAATTCAATACAATTAGCAACCTGTTACGAACAAAAATGAACTCTTTTGGAAAAGGATCAAACAATTGATTCTTTAAGGACTATGATAAATTATTAGTGAGCTTACTTGGGGGAAGCCTCTCATGAACAAGCCGAGACCCACGACGCTAACAAAAGGGGCAATGACAATTGGGCTAAGGAACCTGAACAAACAAAAAACGAGCATCACACACGATGTTCACAGGAGCAGTTCGTTGATATCGGAGAGGTTTTCAACCAATACCTCGTGAAGTGCGCCCACACCTTGCTAAAGCCTAGGATTATGTTAATGAAGGACGAAACTATCAACGATCCCTGGATGGTCCTCATACTGTGGATGAATCGCTGCATATGAAAAAAATACGAACGACCCAAGTAAGCCAAGAGGAACGTTAATGAGCCAACTCAAAATGCTCAAAATTGTCCTGTTTGAAGTTGAACCACCGTATAATTAATAAATCCTTCATCTGAACTTATATGATATAAATAGCATGCCAAGATATCCAAAAAAAATTTTAACACCATCAACATCCTGTTTATGGTATAACCCAATATAAACCGAAAAAATGTTGATTGAACAAACAACAGACTAAAAAGTAAAAAGTAAAAATATTTCCAACGGAACATGTTAATAAAATTATGCAGCTCATCGACAAGAAATGTCAGTAAATAGATTCGGACGATAACCAAACTAAGCAGGGGATGAACCCTGTGAAAGACGCTGTGCTGATAATTTTCATAGAGAGTTACCTGATGCCCATCAATAAAGTCACCATTGGCGTCATCGTTCACAATTGACATGGCAGCTATAGTGAATGCAAAGGATGGACCCATAACAGTTGGAAGTCTTGCACCTACAAGTGTCTGGATCAAGGTGTTGATTGCCGC
The DNA here is from genome assembly GCA_035048345.1 of Echeveria elegans. Classification (NCBI taxonomy): domain Eukaryota; kingdom Viridiplantae; phylum Streptophyta; class Magnoliopsida; order Saxifragales; family Crassulaceae; genus Echeveria; species Echeveria elegans. The sequence continues at coordinate 118,570 of JAWWMW010000089.1, read as the reverse complement.
CATGAACAGTAATGTCTGGATCACAAGCGCCATATCCTTCTGCACTCAAAAATCACACACAATAAGTTCAAGTAAACAGCAAAACAAGATGCCAGAAGTACGTATTCGAGTCGCCAGAAATCGAAACCAACTCACATGGGTTCCGCCCATCGTCGGCACCAGTAGAGTAGCAATCAACACCGTCGACCCCAACATAATCACATAGTGTTGGAAAGCTAGAAGGACAGTCTGGACTGTCAAAACACCCGATTCAGTCAACTAATCAGCAAATCCGAGTAGCCAAAAGCCCCATACCAAGTGATTACTATTTTCTACATCAGTCCTATAATCAATTTACCAGGTAAATAAGGAACTCCTTAGGATTGTTTACACATCAAATTTTAATTAAACCATCATCAGAAGATCTGAGGTCAAACAAATTCAAAAGCCAGGAAAATACCAAACCTTTCCACTGAGTTTTCAACCCTGTAATAAATTATAAAGATTCCAACTTTTCACAGAAATTATAAAATTAAAATCCAAAAGCCAGAGACTGCATTGACAGACGCAGACTCAAATCAAATCCACCAACACACCAATCAAAAGAACAAGAATCTGAAACCTTAAACACATCAAAATCCCAAATCAATAGCAACGAATTAAGAAACCAATGTTAACCAAAACGAAGGCAGGGCCATAGAGACTCACACCAAGATGGATTTGAGTGGATGCAAAAGTCCAAAGCCTGAAACTGCTCCACCGGAGCATTCACAGGACCTCTAGCCGCTCCAAGTGGTTGTGCCATAGGCGGTGGCGCATGATTGTGCTCAGTCTCAACCATTCTCAAAACCGAAAATCCAAGCAAAACCCAGATGAAATCCCTACAAAACTCAATGACCTGAATCGGATTTAAGACTGAGAAATTGAAAAGGGAGAGAACCTTGAACACATCAAGACCATAGAAGCGAAACCCACCTCAGGTGAGGGAAACTGAATTGAAGTACAAAGAGTTTTTGTGTGTAGTGAATTTATTTCTTGTTGATGGTCTCAATGATACTATTATTATAATACTAGTGTGTGACCTGCGGTGTTGACGAGAATTTTTCTAATATTTTAATTCAATTTTAATAAAGATTTTAAATATTTTTCTTTATAATTTTATTCTTGTAAGTAATTTTTGAATGCTATATATTTTTTAATTTTTAGAATATAGTTTCATTATATTATTTTTAATTTTGTGACAATCCGTCATTCCGAATGAGAAATTTATACATAAAAAAATTGATCAAATACTCGATCCAATACAGTTAAATATGATATATATGATTAAAAGTTATTCATATAATCGATCAAATACCGTTAAATACCGTCAATACATGTACGATTAATACGATTAAAAAATATTCAAATACTCGGTATAATATAGTCAAATATATTTAAGTAGCAAATAGCTGGTAAAATACAGTCTAAGAAGTTAGAAACCCAGATAATACAATTAAAACTTATCAAATATACGGTCACATACATTTAAATAAAGTCATATACAAACAAACACGGCCAAATACGAAATAATGGAAAAAAATATGTGTGGATAGCGTGTAGTGTAAATAAAGTATGGGGAGATGCATTTTTGTCAAATAAAATTTTGTTTTGTTTTTTTATCTTTATCTTATTTTATTATCTTATAATCTTTAACGATGAAAACAGGACGGAGCTAGGTGGGGTCGACCGACCCCACCATGGTCCAAAAACTTCCTTACTACCTTTGAACATCGCCCTGCCGCCGCCCGAGTTCGTCTTCTCGCTGTCGCCAGGTCGCCTACTGAACTTTTTTTTTGTCTAATTTGAATCAAAACGACGTCATTTTATTAAACATCCAAACGACGTCGTTTTGATACGAATTAGACAAAAAAAATGACCGACGATGAAGCGCGAGCGGACTATCCATCCACAAAATCGACCTTACTCTCAACGAAGTCAACCGGTGACTCCTCGTCCATCTTCGACCAAAACTCCGATCTTCACTCGATGCCGGCCACTCTCAGCCATAACGCAACCGTAGCGATGTTTGCAATTTTTTTGGTCGGTTGAAGCGGTCGCGGCTTCTGGGCAACAACTTTTGTCGGAGGAGGAGGCTCCGATGTAGGGTAGTCTTTCGTTGAGTCGAATATAAGGACTGAAAAGGTGTGGTATGGAAATTGGGGCTTTGTTGTCAGAATAAGTGATGCTTTCGATTCTCAATTTTCCTGTTGGTTTGACTGACGTTTGACGCGATCGACCTGTTGGTGATGGATTGTTGTTTCAATTTGTTAGAGTAAGTTGTTCTGGATGAAGTTGTGTTGAATCTTTATTTTACTTTTTACACAATCCATCCATTGATAAGCTTATTGTTGTGGCAGTAACATGATCCGTCCTTGCGGAACTTTACTATTTGGGAATTATAATTTTTTAAGAGATTTCGAATGGTGTTCTTCGTTCAGATGCCGAGCCTCTCTAGATCTAGTGTCTATTTAATAATTGTAATATTTTTGAACATAGTATATTTACTTCTTCGCGTGTTTTCTTTTTGGTTCTTTTTTGTGATGCTTTTGTTGAACCGATATGGATAATATGTGAAATTATATGACATTTTCCCTCATTTTCTTGATCTTTATGGAACTAAATCATTTATTAGATTATAATGTCCAGAATTTTTTTTGGAGGAGCTGACCCGAACCCTTTATCCGACCCCACGCCAGGAGATTTCTGACTCCGCCCCTGCGTTTATCCATCAGAAAACCAAACCCACACCTGTGTGGTCACAGTTCATATACCATCCTTGGATACCGAAGACATGCCACAAAAACATTTACAGCTTGAAGTGCACTACTAGCTTTTTATATTACTACTTCATCTTTAAGAGGATAATGGGATCAAAGATTGACATGCCACCAGTTTTTATCTTCGCGAGCAAGCCAACTCCCCGTGTTCTGCTCTCGTTCATTCATTCATTGCCGTCGTCGTTGAATCAGTCTCCGATCTTGACCGACGATCATCAACGCCTCAGGTAGCCGGATATTTGATTCTCGTTCCTCATTTTTATCAATACATTGCTGTTTGTTTAAGTGGAAGTCTTTTGGGTGGAATTAAACTGCTTATTCTATCTGCTTTATTGGAGTTTACTTTGTACAGTCTTTGCTAGTCATTTTTTTACATGTAGGTAATCAAAAACGGGTAATTTAGTTCTTCATTTACGCCCCAAGTTTATTATGAAGGTAGTAGTAATTCAGTGTGAAGTTGATATAAAGAACTAATTTTTTACTTTTTTTTTTAACAAACATGTCATGCATGAATGACGCTTTGAACACTTAGCCTTAAGGTTTTAAGACAATGGTCTAAACTATTTGAGCACAATCATATTGAGGCAACTACTACAAATGCAAGAAAAATGGATGATTAAGCATTGGGTTTTTTTAAGCTTGCCATATCGTTTATTTTGACTATAGTTCTTTGATGAGAATGGAAAGAGTGAATCTCCGTAAATGTAAACTTTTAAAAATTACGTATCTTTATTGAGCCAGTTTTGATGTTGTCACTGATTGCTATTTGCTAGCAGACATTTAAAGGAGTATTAATGTTTTCGGCCCCAGCCCTTGGGTTATGGTGGGGCACTTTCGTTGGCTCATTGGAAGGTGGGCTCCATTTTCTAGATATTTTATCAGTTTTCTATGGTTCAGTGTCGATGATTTCCATCCCATGGTAGATATATAAGATGAGCAGCTCAATATAGATTTTCATTCTCTCTCGCTCACATAATTATCGACTATAAAAACCCACATATAGTTGTGGTCCCAAACATTTTTGGCGTAGACCTACAAAAAAAAATATCTAAATTTGTCAATCTCACTCTTCATCTAGCTATTTTTATCAACATTGTAGTTCTTTTTTTTTTTGTTTTTTTTTTGTTTTTGTGAAAGTGCATAACAGAAAGGCCTTGGTTATAGTAACTAACAACTGCGACTCTGTTTCCGGCAGTTGAGTTTTCTCAAACTGAGTAATTCCAGTTCCAGAGAGTCATATCGGTATCTTTCTCTGTATCATCCCATGTGGCTGGACCATCCAGATAAGATGGTGGTGGCGAGAGTAGAAGTCCTTCGGCCATATCATTGAGTAATCCTGGCATGTCGAAAGCAGTCTCGTCGTCCATGCAGTAATACGACATTTGCTGCGATTGTCTGTAAGATATTTCATCATTCTTTCCGTTGTCATTACAGTCATCCTTTTGAATATCAATGGTGATGATCGCCTCATTCTCTTCATTTTGATTATCTGCATCTTCTGTTTCAGTACTGAACATTGCTGCCGCCTCAGCTGCTGCTCGTTGTACATCCTCAGGATCGCTCGAAGCTGGCTTAGGCAAACGCCACACAGAGTCAGCAAAATTGAGGCAAGTCTTATTTCCTCTAAGTGCGAGTGCTGCCACATCATGTGCTCTGGCAGCCATTTCAGCCGTAGCATACGTCCCGAGCCAAATCCTATTTCTCTTATTAGGTTCCCGGACTTCACAAACCCACTTATTAGAATTCCTCACCCTAACTCCTCTATAAACCGGATGTCTTGTCTCCTTGAATTTCTTCCTTCCCGTACGCTTCTTAGGAATACTTGAAGCTAGCGGAATATTCTCCCCCTCCTCATTTCTACAGTTTCTTGGACTGTTAATAGTCCCGGAATCCGAAAAAGATGATGAATTCTCAGTCACATGATCAGTTGGTACGTGGCTGCTTGAAAATGGATCAGAGTAAGGGATGAAATTGAACTCATCCATTCCAACAGATTCGCAGGTCTGGCTGAAACCATCCATGTAAGAACTAAGTTTTCAGTGTGGTGTGCCAGATGTTTTGTGTTGGCTGATCCATCTTTGTGGAAACGGACGAATATTTATAGTGTTAGTAAGTGATGTGGGGCACTGGAAAAGGTGTAGCGTTTTACAAGTGTCGATGACGAAACGCAGCGTTGTGTATTCAATATGTCGACAACGTAATTTCAACTAGTAGGATGTGCAGCAAGCTCTCCTCTGACTCGGACGATCGATGAGTCACGACAGAAAAGGAAATGTGTTAGGAGTATATTTTTCTTTTTCCCTTTTTTTTTTTTTGAATTTTGTTTATTGGCTAGGATTTGGATTTTTTGAGCGTTGATATTTGCATCAAAATAAAATTTGTATATATTTTCAACGAAATGAGAGTCGGAGATTGTGTCCAAGTTAATATGATATACTTTTGATGTCCGTTTAGTAAGGGGACGTCATTTGATTAATGGTCTTGTTTTTTTCTACGCGGCATAGTATATTATGCTATTTCTTTTATTCTTCCTATTTGGGTTGTTAGAAATAATGAGAGTGTGAGAGATAAAATAAAGATAAGTGAGTGGAAAATAAAGTATGAAAGAAAGTGTTATGTGAGAGATAAAGTAAGAAAGAGAACTGTCCGAAATAGAAACAGAAAGAATAAAAAAAACACCTAAAATAGAAACATGAAAAATAAAAGAGGACAGAAGGAGAATGTTGTTTAGACGTACTATTGAATCAGAATCTGCTGAGTCAGATCGGAATCCATCTTCTAATTACCGTAATTCACATTTTTGCTGTTTGGGATCCTCTCCTTACAATGCACTTTATCAAACATATTAGAGATGATCTTAAAATGTGTATGGTTTATTGTTTGTCCTTTCAAAAGAGTGACTGAGTAGGTTACTTCGTACTGGACTAATTTTAAATAAAGCAGATGTCCGACGTGTTGTTTCTGATGTTTTCGGAGGTGGGGCATTGATCTGTGCGTACGTACGTTGTTATTGGCTGTCGAGTGACCAGCACCACGTCCTACCTCTACACTTTTTCGCTTGGTTTCCTATTTTGAGTTGCTGTGTTGGGTCCCCTTGGTAACGCAACCAAGTATTTTGAATGGTGTCAAAAACTTCTTGATGTTTGGGATCAAGTGAATTTAGATATTTTGTTAAACAGTGGATTATTTGATGTTATGATGATGGAGCAAATCCTGTCTGTAGAGAGCCTTAATATCTTTCCATCTCGAAGGACCTTTCTTCTTTCTTTTCCTTTCCCAAATTAATAAAGACGATAACTCAATGAAAATTGAAAACTGCTTCGAATTGAAGAGTTGGTATTCTCATTACAAAATGAGAAAGTGACAGATACTTTAATTATCGAGGTGCACTGACAAAAATAAATTATAACCAGCCTTAAAAGTAAGACATAGTAGTAAAATTGATCAAGAACAAATGAGTATATCAAGCAGAAATCTGTTACAAAAAATGAACGCAACTTCTAGAACATTCATCTTTTCCAATGCATATATCTATAATTTAAATGATCAATCTGTCATCTTTTATTCTTTCCACTTTTTTAAAATATTTTTTAAAATTCTTCCTATTTAGTTTTTTCTCTCTCACGTTACACTTTTTTTATACTTTATTTTTTAACCTGACACTTTTTTATTATTTTTACTGTAACAATTTTATTATTCCTTAATTATCATACCGTCAACCCAAATGAGAAGATCAAATGAGGACGGAGAGAGTAAAAATGACCGGCAGAAGTAGGTACTCAACAATTTAGTACTCCCTCCGTCCGATTTTGTGTTGAGTGTGGCACGGATTTTAATAAATAATGAATATGTGAGAGTGGAAATATAATATAAGTGTTTGAATAGAAAATAAAATAAAAAATAGAGTATAATGTGGGTGATATAAGTTGAGAGAAAAATTCAATTAAAAGAAACAAATAATATATTAAGAGACATCCAAAATAAAAAACAAAATGAAACTACAGTACTACTAAAAAAAGTTGATATAGTGAGAAGCCATCAGAAGCGAGAATATATCTTGCGCACTCGTAATCATTAAATATCAAAAACCATTTCCAGCAAGACATGAAACAATAGCCACAACAACCTTACAGCCACAAGATACGAAGAGACGCCATTACCTTACATCCACATAACTTAAAAAGTGTTTTGAAAGAGAGTGCATGCGAGTACGAATCAGTGAGTGTGTGACTCCTTTTGAATACTTCAGAATGTTTACTGACCCGGCGCAGTTAAAGTGTGCTTTTTTGCAGCTCTACTCCGGAGCCTCTGTCACTCTCACACACCTTCATGTTACACCCTAAATGTGTATACATAATTTATTGGAAGTAAGCAAAAATAATACTCTATATGTTTTATATTTTCTTCTCATTTTATTTTGTAGTGTTTCAAAATTTTCTTCTCATTGTCTTAAATAAAAAAAATTCTCTCATATTTACACCCTCTCTCCAATCTATTCACTATTCACTTTCCTACTTTTACATCAAATAACATAATTTTTTAAAAAACCACGCTAACTACTCAATAAAAACAACAATATGAGACGGAGGGAGTACTCCGTATACCAGTAACCAAATACAATAGCCGTGAAAAAATAGTTGTATATAGAAATTAACTTTATCTGTTCAATTTAATTCAATTCAACAAACATAGTTTTTAAATATTAAAAAAACAGACATAGCTTCTTTAGACAATACCTCCGTAATAAGTTGAATTTTTCTAAACCTTTATCGTTCAGTTCAATTTAATTTTTTGAAAAAAACAGTATGTTAGAACGATCGGGAAAAAAAAAAGGAGATATTTTTGCGACATAAACCATTTCAGATATTTTTCTGCATAGTATGGTACCATTGGCATTCATCATTCCGCTGCCACGTGCTAACCAATGGAAGCAGTTTACGACCACATATTTCAAAGAGTGCTCTCTGGCTCTGGCCGCATATTGGGTGGCGTATTCGAATTTCTAACACGTTGCGATTGATCAAACTTGAAATTTCAATCTTACACTAGGTTTCGTATGGTTGCGAGAAAAAAGAAGAGGAAAAGAAAATTTTGAATGAAAATAAATTTATGTGTTTTGTTGTAAAAAAATTCAAAAAATAGACAAATTGAGATCAAATTTTCCTTACAATTTTTTCATGAGAAAATTATTTTTATTTAAACTTTACTTTTCTCTCATTTTTCCTCGCAACCAAACGGGGCGTTGGTATATTAACTAATTTGTTTTAACTGAAGAACGACGCAGGTTTAAGTATGAAATGATGCAGTTTGTGATTTTGTAACCGAAGAACGACAGTTTTGCTTGTTGAAAATCATCTCAAGCTGTGTCCAATTTTCTAACAAGTATTTCATCATGATTTTAATCTGAGCCAAAGTGTTTGGGGTTGTGCATTTTTGCTAACGTAAAACCACCTATGTCTTGACTTGTCATTGACCAAGAATTTATGTAATAATTCGTGGATTTTTTTTCTCCCAAGTCCACTAGTATGTTTAATAAATTATAAATTATATCTATTCTTATAAATAAATAACAAAACAGACCTAAAACCAAATATAAAAAGACATAATTATCTTTCATTAAACAAATAAAATGACTAAACTATCCATTACCCATTAATCTTTCTAAGTCCATTCTTGAAGCCTCAAACTTCAAATACCATAAAAAATAAAAAAATAAAAAATAAACATTAAAAATAAAAAAGTAATCAGGTGGAGATACGGAAAAAATATAAACAAAAAATGTATAAAATAAAATGTAAAATTTTAAAAAAATTAACATTAAAATAAAAAATTATGCAAAAAATATTTAGCACTTAGGGAGAATCGGATGAAAGTATGAAAAAAATTCCCGTCGGGACGATAGGAGCGTAGCTAGTTTAAAATAAATATACATATAATCGGTTTATATTCGGAATATCATCAGCTCATATATGGTACCATAATTTTTTTATATATTTTTAATTACATATTTTTCTGTATCTCTGCGAATCTACAAACTGAGCTATAACTATATCTTCATCGTCTTCAGCTTCATCTAAAGCTACTTCCTTACTTTTACTCCAAATAATATCACATGAGATCCCATGAAACAACACAAGTCTTGTTCCGATCCTTGTTTAAATGCTACGTATATGGTACTGACCTTTATGTATATATAAGTCCGATGGTACACAGGTAACACAAGATCCAATCACAAGGCCGGGCGAGTCGCTGAAAATCATGGCACCTTTATAACTTTATGAGTCCCGGGAATCTGATTAGATCAGCCACAATATGTGGCTCACAACTCTTTTAGGTACGTCCCATTTCCAAACTGGAATAAAAAAAAACTCCCGATCACTCTCATTTCTGATGTTTTATGTAGTAGGAGTATGTTTTAATTTTAAGTACCCCGAAAGGCTTGAACCAAATTTCACTCTTTTTCCTGTTTTTGCGTTCTGCATAGTACACACCAACAAAGAATGCAAATCCTTCACTATTTGTTTAGGTCCGTTTGGTTGCGGGGAAAAAGAAGAGGAAATGAAAAATTAAAGAAAATTTTTGAATGAAAATGAAATGTGTGTTTGGTTGTAAGGAAAAAAATGAAAAAAATAGGCAAAATGAGATCAAATTTTCCTTGCAACTTTCTCATGAGAAAATTATTTTTCTTTAGATTTTCTTTTCCTCACTTTTTTTCCGCAACTAAACGGAGTCTTAGTATCTTCGTTTAGCATATGCAAGATGTTTTCCCTTCCATATGAAATTTTTTGAAAACTAAGCGAGAGTTAGTATGATGTCATGATGCTATGACATTATCATTAGCATATGCAAGATGTTATCCTTTGCATAAGCAAATTCGAACTTTACATATACCAAAATGCAGCCACGACTATACGACACACGCTTCCATTTCCATTTGCATATACAAATTAGCATACATTAAGGGTCCGTTTATTTTTTACATACACATTCTGAGTTTGAAAAAAATGAAGTGCAAATAAAATAAAGATATGCATGCAAACGAGCATTATGAATAGCATATGTGAATGCAAACAGACGTAATTGAATACATACATCAAAATTAATCGACAATATATTACAAATATCAAATACATAAGTCAGTTGCACCATAAACTGCAAAAGAGATGCGGCTGTGGCGGATAACCTTGAGGAGGATAAGCATATAAGCATCTAGGGGTGGGTAATGGTGGCAGTAGCGGAGCCACTTGAGGCGAAGAGTGGGCTTTCGCCCACCCTGAATTTTATTTTTACAGTGAAACTTCATTCGTTCGTTCCTTCTTTATGCGGTTTTGCCCACCCTCAGCCGTGCTGATCGCCCGTCCCTCAATCCGCCGCCCATCGTGTTCAATTGTCACCCTCCCTCGTTAACTTTCCTGGCTTTGCCACTGAATGGTGGTCATGACCACTAACAGCACCTGCAAACATATCTTTGCTAGACTTGAGAAGAGTCATTTGTCATTTGCATCATCTATTTTATCACCCATTATTTCTTAAAATTATATTCTACGTACAAAGATAGATAACATAATTATGAAGTTCCAATACCAGCTTTTAAATCAGTCTAGAAAATCGGTACTTGCCTCAAGTACATGTATCTCATCATCCCAAGCATCTCAACAACTGGACAAAGATGGATTCTTCACACAAATTTACCACTGCAAAAATAAACTACTGTCGGTTTTTCGTTAACACACATTTTACTAACACTTAATTTCAAGAAACAACGATATGGCACTACACTAAGCCTTATTCATCGCAATTCGCAACATCCCTAACCGGGAAGGATCATGAATATCCTTGCTTTCTTCATCCACCTCAGTGCTTCGTCCTTCGTCTCAGATCATCTTTATATACAAAAATCGCCTTTTCGCCTACCTTTTACTCGGAATAATTATTTTTTTCGGCCAACTAATTGTCCATTGCAGCCAAAGCAGTGCACAAATAAATAGACACATACATTTCTGAACACGAAAGTAGTAACAGCCAACAAACTGTTTACGCACGGAAGTTTCATGGAGATGAAAAAGTTCGAAAAAAAAAAAAAAGCATAACCTCCCATAAATGGCCATCTCGTGCGCAACTCAAAAACATTACTATTAACCTTAATGCAGCACTTGTCCAAAATTCAGGCCTCCACCATGACCTCAACTATATATTCCTCGATCATGAACACTCCATTTCTTTTCCTATACCTTTCCGTATATAGTCCGACACCGTGTTAATGTCCACCAGGGGAGTACAAACTGAAAAGGAACACACAAAAAACCAGGAAAAAAAAAACAGCCCTCTATTTTGTAGTGTATTAAGTCTAGATGCGCAATTATCAGAATGCTTTTATAACTAATCAAAACCTTACCAACGTTAATCAGGGTGTTTAGCAATGCTCTAGTGTATAAGAGTTTACTATATAATATCTTCATATTCGTTTTTCAATACCCTCTCCATCTCCTTATGTTTGTCCAAAGTCCAAACTTGTAAATATCACGATAATTAAATGAATAAAAATGAATTATATATTTTTAGAAACTACAAAACTAAGGCAAGTGGACTAACACAAAGGCCCGTTTGATTGCGAGAAAAAAGAGAAAAAAGAAAATTTTTAATTTTTTTTAATGAAAATGAATGTGTGTTTGGTTGTAAGAAAAATAAATAAATAAATTTTGAGAGTGCATTGGAGTGTGGCAATATTTATAAGTATCACTGTTAAAGAATTCTGAATCATCAAGTCGATGTCTCA
>JAWWMW010000089.1:56724-82991 GCA_035048345.1 Echeveria elegans | reverse complement strand
AGTGAAAATGAAATTATGTGTTTGGTTGTAAGGGAAAAAATGTAAAAAATATGCAAATTGAGATCAAATTTTCCTTATAACTTTCTCATGAGAAAATCATTTTTTCTTTAAAAAAATTTTCCTCACTTTTTTTCCGCAACCAAACGGAGCCTTACAGTCAATTAATGTAGAAGGGAGTGAAAGTTTGTTTAGTAAAGATTAAGAGTGTACACAGATAGAGCATATTAAATACTTATGATCATTCAAATGATAAGTATTGATGTTACTGTCTAGGGTTTATTGTTTCTGTTGAATCAGTTGTAGCTTCAGAAATAGGAAATTATAAAACATAATCTGACCTCCTTTGCAACATCCGTGTTGTTGAGAACAACCATAGAAACAGCACCCAGCTTGACTGTATAAACAGGTCCATAGATCTCTGACCATTTAGTAAACGTTTTATGTGGTTTTTTCTCTTTTAATTGCAGCAAGTTCCCCAGTATTGGCAGACCTGGTATCCCTGAAGACGCGAACATGACATCAACAGCATCAATTGCGGCATACAAGCAAATGAGCAATGACACAGTATGCCGCAAGATTAAGTTTAACTATGAGGACTACAAAAATTGTGCTGCAGTACCATACCAGGCGGAGGTGGAAGTTTTGAGGATTTCGGCTTTTGTTCTCGCTTCCCAGTTGTCAGTGCAAAGAATAGTACCAGCAAAACACCACACAGGGCAACGGTAATAGTTGCTGGAGACAATAATGCTTTTACCTCCTGGATGAAACTCGCAGCATCCATTCTATTCTCTCTGCAGTTCCTTTTTGGTAACTCGTTCTGATTTGATGATAAGAAACGCTAGTGACATTTATAAGTTGATCAGATTAATCTACAACATGAATGACGAGGTGCACTAAAAAACACAGGCATCATTAACAATCATGGTAAGTACCCAAAAGATTTAATATACCTTTGAGCCTTCCCTATCAGCTAGGCATCACTATCGTAAGTCTGCATATTATTATTCATTCCTTAAGACACTACGTGTTAACTTATCATTCAACACCAAGTGAAGACAAAATTCACCAATAAAGCATCAAATGCAGATTGATGCTTTTGGTAAGAACTGAGAGAAAATATTGCACAAATTAAAGCAATGCGAAGTGCGAACCATGAGCCTGATTTATTTAATCGTGCAATGATGAAGTGCATGAAAATATATCCTAGAATAGTATCAGTACGAGGCGCATGAGTAAGGACTAAGAGGTCATTTGGGATATGGACAAACTGCAATCACGGAACACCAAGTACTCTACGCAGGCCCTTAAAGAAATACCAGACTCCAAGATTAGCGCACGTGTACGCCATATCTCAAGATTACAAAATGCTTAAAAGGTAGTACTTTATAAAAAGGATTCAGATGTGGTGGAATGGCGTTGGAGTATTGATACTCCGAGGTACGGAGTTCATGATATTTCTAATTTGACCCCTACAGTTTAGTGTTTCGTTTCGAATCAGTCTGGAAGTTTCCTTAAACTTGTTTTGTGTAGTATTTTCACCTAATATTTACGACTGCATCAAATTTTTTTATTATAATTTATTAGGTGGTTTGTAGGCAGAAGGCAGCGCTGCATGCTTTTCTTCTCGACGGACACTCTGCAATTAGATCACAACAGGAGACAACCAGACTAACCAGCCCAGCTTTAAACTGGGCTTTGAAAGGCCCAATTTATAACGTCATTCTTCACTCAAAATCTCCCCAACTTATCGACACGAGAAATTCAAGCTCGATGATTCTCGTCAATGCTTCGATTGCTCGATGGCACAACACAATCCATCGACTGTGTAGCAAGCGTCGTTAATGGAGACCGCCACCTCGACCACGTCTTAAGCGACGAGCAGAAAGCCACACTTTCTGCCGAATTGCGGCTTCAGTAAATTGTGAATTTGATTCAGCATATGGCGAAAAATTGTGTGCAGATTGTTTTTTTTGTTTTGTTTGTGGTGTAGGTTTTTGTATGTGGAACAGTTACTGGGGTTTGATTCTGTTCAGCTAGGGCTTGGTTAGTAGGTATTAGCATACAGATGTGTTTCAACTATCAGTAACTATGAAATATGAATGTTGATTTTAGGGGATGTTCTGGGATTAGGTCATCAGGAGATCCAGATTATTCTTTGCTTTTCTTTCCCTCTTTTTTTGTGGTCGCTGATGTGAGAATGTGTGTGATGTAGGAAATTCCGCAAAGATTTAACCAGCATATTGAAGGAAAGGAAAATGTGTGGGTTTTGTTGACGGGGAGGGGTGGGAGAGCTTGGCGAGTTGGGTTGCTGAAGCGGCATGAGACGTTGTTTTTCAATGAGGGGTGGTCGGGGGTTATTTGGGATAATTTGGTGGAGTTTGGGGACACGTTGGTGTTTGAGTATAGTGGTGACTGGCAATTTGAGGTGTATGTTTATGATGAAAGTGGATGAGAAAAAGGAAGTGAGTGAATGTAGGGGTCAGTTTGGAATGAGTTGTGGAAAAAGGAGAGGAAGGGGTGACGATGATGTGATATTGGGTTATATTAGCAGACGTGCATTGAAGAAAAAGGTGTCTTATGGGTTCCAGAGTAGCATGGACTTGGTGACTGGGGAGCGGGATGAGTTGTTAGCAAAGCCCTGTCAACATGGAGCTCTGTTTGTTGAACCTCTAGCATTGATAATGTGTGATGAGGCAAGGCCCTCAAATCTACTCAAATACCGTCACAATCATTCAAATGATCCTGCTTTGCCATCACTATGCAAGTCTCAAGCAGGTTTAAAGCTGCCAATTGTTGAATTTCATTATATAACTAACAAAAGATAATATCTGTTTCTGAAATCTGATCCCACATAATCAGTTGTTGACTTCGATATCCCCTAAACCTAGTTCAAATGCAGGAGCTGCACAGAACAATGATAGCGACCTTAAAAAGACATTACAGGGTAAAGGTAGCAAGATGAAGCTTTCACCTTTGAAGAAAATATTTCACAAGCATTTAAGTCTGACTTTCCACATTTTGTAAGAGTTATGAAAAACTTCAATGTTAGCGGTTCCTTCACCCTGGTTAGTACATCAGTTCATGCATGATTCCTTCGATTATTTACTCCTTGTATTCATCAATTCATTTTTCTAATAACAAAGTGCTTATTAAATGCTAAATGCTACAGAAAATACCTTATAAATTCTCCATGGCACATCTGCCTCAGTGCCGAACAAAGGTTGTTCTTCAAACTTCAGGGGGGAGTTGTTGGACCGTTAATTCAATCCCAACTACTAACATAAACGTATGCCACACTTTTTGTGGGAGGTGGCTGGCTTTTGTTCGAGCCAATGATATGGAGGCTGGAGATGCTTGTATATTTGAACTTGTAAGTGAATGCAAAATGTTTGTACATATTCTCAGAGACTGGAGACAAATAGCAGAGCGCAATAGCGGCAAAAAGTCAAAAAGTTTCGTTCTCTGCCAGCTATGTCCAATGATATTAAGAAACATGGTTTGGGCCTTGGGGTCAAAGAATTCCAATCGATGTGGTTATTGCCTTCCTTAGAAAGTGTTGGATTGGAAATCAGGCAAGTCTCTCTCTCTCTCTTTCAATCTTGTGAAACCGTGAAAATGTCTTTATACACAATCTTTAAAGAAAAAGTTTGTTCAAATGAAGGTAATAAGTGTTACTTACATTGAAATGCTCGTTCAGCGCTGTATAAATATAGTTCACTAGGTAGTTGTAGCGTAGTTGCTTGTGTTACTCATCACCACTTATGGAAATCTTGATTGAACGAATTGCAGAAAGGGCTGGAGGCGACACTGTAGATTCACAAAGCAGAATTAGTATGTCGGCGGAGGAAGAAAGGGTTGCACATTCTTTTCCTTCTCGCTTTCCTTATTTTGTGAGAATCATGAAAAAGTTCAACATCAGTGGTTCCTTCACAGTTGTAAGTGTTGACCTTTTAAATCAGTTAATCTTGTTGTTGTGTGCTCATTCATCAAGAAAAGTCGGTGTTTTCAATTTACAGTTGGCCGTATGCTCCATTTTGTGAGATGGATAAATCATAAACCATCTTTTGCATGCTTTTATCCTCAGATAGCATCTCTCATCAACATAACTATCAAGTACTAATTAACTCTTGCTGTGCAGAAGATTCCATACCAGTTCTCTGCCTCACACCTCCCCGGCTGCAGAACTGAGTTGGTCCTTAGAAATGCAAAAGGCGAGCCATGGACAGTAAACTCAGTTGCAGCTGCTAACAGGCTGACAATGCACACAATATGTGGAGAATGGATGGCCTATGTTCGTGGCAACAACATCCAGTTAGGAGACATCCTCATCTTCGAGTTGGTCGGGCAGAGTCAGCTGAATGTGCATATTTCCATAATTCTGACACAGGATCCAATCCTTCAAATTTAAGCTATTGTAACAAAGCCCCTGCTTTGGAAACTTGTATAATGGACAAGATGCATCTGATATATATTTCTGATTCCGTCAAATTTAGAAGAAGACGAAGACATCGAGTACAAGCGGCTACAATCAATGTCAGCGGGTTATTTGACTGCACATGAAAGAGTTGATAATTTATACTCGGGATTGATAGGTAGAAGAATCGCATATGACTTGTATTTTGATTGAAATTATATGTACCAGATGATATTATGTCTTGTACAAAAGTTACAAAGAAACTCTTACAACATTCAGTTCAATTTCGGTAGTATATTGGTTTGAATTAAAGGATCAATTTGTAAACGCGGTTCAATTTCTTCTTGCAAACAGCTAATTGCATGACAAAATTGTTAAGTGTTAAGTTATGAGAGTGGTGTTCTAATCTTTGTATGTTTTTAAGGGCCTTAAATTATATTTTTAGGTGCCTCAACAATTATTTGTAGTTGCTTTGATGTTTTGTTTGGATGTTTGGGTTGGCCCGATTTCTTTCTCCAAGAGGGATCGTTTATGGCTGAAGACTGTTTGTAAATTCGAAGTAGATCAGTGTTAGAGCATGTATACCGATTGAAGTGGTAGAGCACTTCCTCCTAACATTTAGCACCTTTTCTTTATTTTGTTCTTTATTTTCGAGAAGGTGGTAGGAGGTGCTCATGAGGAGATGAGTGGATTGTGTTAATGTTAGTTGTAAAATCATTCCACACTTGTAATCCAAAAAGAAAGTGCGAAGTTAAAAAATGTTTTTTTATTAAAATTATGCGGTTGTAAACTTATTCTTTTCTTTAAAGTTTCTGAACTCCTCTCTTCCAACTGTCGCCACCATGATAAAAAGTAGTCAATGCTTGAATTTTCGGTTCAATGCAAAAGAATGACTGAAAACTAGGAACCAATGACAAATAGGATTTTTTGAGGATTCTGATTCGGTGCTGCGTTGCGACTAGAAGCACAAGCACCGAAACTTGTATTTCATTTTCAGCATCTTTCGGCTCAGAATCTGAATTTGACATAAACTATAGAATTGTACCTGATTAAAAGAGCTATAATTCTCTAATTTACTGAGCAGAAAAGTGTCGAAAATGAGATATAAGGTACGATTCAATTTAAAACAGCACCGAACAAAATAAATTAAACCTTTGCTGCTTAGAAAACTTATTGGAAACGCATTACTTGTCCTTTGAAACCGTCCTGTAAATCGTTAGAAAGCTAATACAAAAAGCTACAATTCTCTAATTTTTGTCAAATTCAAATCTTGAGGCGAAGAATGCCTAAAACGGGATATAAGTTCCGTAGCACATGAATCCATTTCTAGTTAGCAATCACAGAAGTCATCAAAGCTTCTTTGGAGATTCTTACATCACTTCAAGATTTATCTACATTCTATAAACCTGCCTAGACGGCTGTCCAGTTAATAAGTAACCTACTAGTAAGAGCTACGGTTGAGGGAGTCCATACACATACACATAGACGGTGGATAAGCATAGGAATAAGGTATTCCGTAACTGGGTCAGCCTGGGTAACCAAAAGTTGCAACATGTAGCTTACATAGACTTGAGCCTCTTTGCAGCCTTGACAAAACTAGCAATCACTTGTAGCTCGTCCATTTGCTTCAGTAACAGAAGCCAAAATAATTCAAGATGTCAGAAACATGTTGCAGAAAAGCTAAACATGTGAAGTAGCATTTTCAAGTTTTTGTCATTGTTTGATCGTCTCATTATTCAAACATGCTAAATCCAATCTTAGCTTAATTACTATGCTCAGCAAATGTCCTTTCCTAAAGGACTCGTACAACATACCCATCATACATAAGCAAAGAAATGATAACCATTAAATTTTCATCTACCAGGAAGGATATAATTGAACGTTTACTTTATACTAAAATCCAACTAAGTTTCTTTCCGGATGACGCACTTATATAACCAAGTATGGGAAATGAGTAAACGTAGGACGCAGAAGAGGACAAGTGCGGTACCTGTGACATGAAGTGGGTCTGAACAGCTTCAATTAATTGTTTTTTGGATGGGTTAGGGGTCACTTTCACCTATAGAAACCATTAGTTAAATTAAGATAATGACAACCATAATATTGATACTTGATAGATGGAAATGGTGTAAAGAATAACTTCAATCTTACGAGATTGAAGTGTCGCCAATATCTCCATAGAGCGCCAATCTCTAGCTTGCTGAGGTCAATTTTCTGAGACAAAGGTTAAACAGAGAAAGAAATCAGTCAAGGTTTGAAACACGGAATATCATATCAAATCAAATAGTAATATACAGTTTGGCTTACCGCGGACTCACAGGGCGATATTGATCCTTTAGAATGAGACTCCCAAGAGACTGATCTGCTGATAGTCTTGTGAGATGATCCTGATGACCTTTGAGTGTGATGCCGTGATGGACGGCGCTTTTGGGTATCATCGGATGCTGGTGAATGTTTCGTTATTGGTTAATAAAAAGCTAGGCATGGGTATTAATTTCGGGAAAATAAGAGATTGACAATATATCCTTCAACTGTTATGAAAAAAGCAAAAGGCAATCAAAAGCAATGGACCCCAAGCAAACACCTAAAACCTCTTTTATTAAACTACGATCAAATCATCGACAAAAACAACAAACAAGGAAATAATTCAAGAAATGGTCAAGACATAAATTTTAAATTTAGTGACGGTAAAAGGAGAGTTAATGAGTGTGTACTTACTCATTTCCGAACCATTCCACATCAGATTCTCGTATTCAACGTCTTCATCTTCCTCATTTCCAGTAGGAGCTTCAATCACACTCAAAGCATTTCTTTGAAGCTTCACCTCAATCCCATTAGTCAGAACCTGTAATGAATTCAGCAGTTGAGAAAATTCTGTAACACTTGAATGAGAAAGTGAATGTACAAGACATGATCGGTTCAAGCCACTTATCTAAGCCAAAGAAACTACGACATGATCTCACACCACAACACCAGGAGCACCATCTCGTGCATATATTTACAAGATATATAAATTGACGCGTGGTGTACAAACTACAGATAGAGCCATTTGTGTTTCATGAACGTCGAGAACATGCAAATGCTAAATTGCACTCAGTTCCCCAAACTGATAAGGATTTCAAACAAACTAAACTCCAAACCCCAATCAATCAAAACCCAAACAACACAATCAAACAAACACACCCCCTAAAAAATCTGACAAACCCAGAAATTTGAGTCTGCACACTTATTCAACCCAGATTCAATTTGTTCAATTCAACTCACATTCAATCACAAATTTTATTTAAACAAAAAAATTCAATAAATGAGAGAATCAAAATCAATCATACCAGCCAGTGCCAACCACCGAGTCCAACGGCTTTCTTAACCACACCCTTCAAACCAACCAGTACCGACTTGGTCCGATTGTTTCCAGTGACGACAACCTTAGTATTCCTAGGAAGCACCGACAGCTCCTCTTCACTACTGATCTCTCCGCAGCTCTGAACACCCAAATGCTTATTCTTATGATGATGATTGTTTAATCCAAATCCTATATTCATTACAGAGCTCTCCACTTCCATATCCACTTCCTCCAGCATCATCTTCTTATTGACTGGTCTCAAATTTTCAGTAACTCAAATGGTCAAAGAGTTGACTGATCATTGAAATGGGTTTTTGGATAAAATTTGTAAATACAAGAATTTGAAGGAGAAAGGGAGTAGAGGAAAGTGTTGATGATGATGGGTAATGGTAGTGAGTGGCTGGTTATCTTTGTGTGTTTTTACGCTTGCCGGTATCCCGACGAAGAGTAGCAAGCCAACTAGGGGATGACACGTGTCCATGAACTCCGTCAATTATGCGAATGAAGGGTCTGCTTGCGGAAACAGATCTGGTGCAGTGGCTGCACCGTTACTTCTTTTATTTTAATGTATTTTAATCTCAACACAAATAAATATTAAATAAAAAATTTAGTACCAATGGGTTGGTGGTTTATTGGTTGAGGAGTTGGATAAAAAGACTCTTCAAGGTTAAGGGTTCAAACCCTGCCTTCACCATATTTTCCTAATGGAAGTTTTTACTCTCCATTTAGAAATCTTTCATTCCTCTCGCACCCATACGTGGAGGTGACGCTAGGCCTGCGCATTAATTGGTGTTTATGTACTTGAATTAGCTAGATATGCTATAATGATCTTGTACTATATATATTCACTCATTGAAAAAAAAAATTTAGTGACATAAGAAAAGGTTATTCGAAGACAGTACAAATTTGAAGGATAGAAGGAAATTGCAAATTTTTATTACAAATTTAAAATATTTTGATTTTAATCAAAATTATATTATCTCCATGAAACACAACTTTAGGGACGTAAAACAACTGCAATCGAAAGAAATTTAATAAAATTAATTTTAGATTACGTAATCACTTTCTCTATTATTTCATCAAAAAATGGTACAATTATCCACTCCCAAGCCTTGTGAATTGTACCGGATTTTCTTTAATCATATTGTCTAATATTTCAAAAAAAGAAGTATTGTCTAATATTTCGCGCCATAATATGATCCCGCTGGCTCCACTCCCGCCCATTTAAATATCAATGTTACTTGTAGCTGTAGGAGGCACCGCCATATATTTATCCGCGACTATAGCTACTTGGACCCATCAATTGGGTCGTGCGTATTTCGTAGCTTGTGCTGGTCGAATTGAACATTTGGCTCCCAATTACGGACAATATTCATGATTTTTTATGGCAAAATATTCACAAGGGTTTATTTTTATGATTTCTTTTTTGAAAACCATCTTTATAATTTTAATGGTATACAATGGATCATTTTTTTTTTTAAAGCTATCCATCTGTATATTTCGATATTGACATCTTAATTACGCATGAACGTTTGTTACACAACTACTAAACGCAATTACAAATTCAGTAATAAATCTAATATTATAAGTTGGGGAGGTGAGGGAAAATCGAAATGTTGTAAAGTTAGATTAGACTGTTGAGTTGCGTAGCGGACAAAATGGAAATTTTATTATTTGGAAGAGAAACTTTTATAAGAAGACTCACACACACCTTAATACTTTACTTACTCTCTCTAAACTCAAGTGACTAATCAACTATACTACACCCCTATTTATACTAATGCACCTATTCAATTAATGGCTAGGATAAGTTTGATCTAATGGCTATAATTAGCAACTCTAGATAGTTCTAGCAAATATCTCCTTCCAAGTATTCTCCACACTTCTCTAAATTATTCTTCATTCCTCATCTCTATTTTTGGACTTATTTATTCGGGCTAGCTTTGGTTTGGCCCAATAGGCATTAATCCTCAACACTCCCCCTTAATGCCTAATTGGTCTTCTTTATCAGGTGGCTTTTTGATATTAGCTACAATGTTGACGTTGTCTTGTTTGACTTGATCAAATTGCCTTCTCTCAGTTAGCTTACCACTAGCCTTGAATTGTGTTGAATGATTTTGACTCATTTTCGAGTGATTTTTAATCTTCTTAGGCTTTTTCCAATCATCTTCAGCATTTTCTTTAGTTTCAGTCTTTGGGATAACCTTTGATCTTTCGTCTTTTAATCTCTTGCTAATATCTTTTAGTAATTTAGTTTGAACTATCTCGTCCGGCCCCCCTGCGTTTGAACTCCTTGTGGCGTAAGCATCTCTTTGTCACCTTTGCATTGGATCACGCCTGCATCAACCAACCAATCTTGAACTCCTGATTGTGTTGCCACCAATTCTACCCCTTCCTCTTTGAGTATGAACTCATCACTCCCTTCATTTACAACTACATGATCTTCATCTTCACTCTCGATTGTCACATCATTCTCGTATTGATCATCAAGTGTTGTCACAATCACTTTTACATACTTGTAGATTGAATTGTGTGAGAATTGCGATGACTTTACTCTCACTGAACCCGTGTGTTTACTTTTTTTTCTCAGAAGTGGGGCTACATCAGATGGTAGCGGGTTGACTGCAGCTTGGATTTCTTATGAGACATTCTTTTAGATACTCTATTTGAGAATGAGAGATTTCCTATTTATAGAGCAAGATGATGAATATATAGTCATGGGTCCTCTTTGAGTCCTTTAGGCTTTGCTTCATGGGTTTGAAGTAATATTTGGGTCAGACTTATTTTGAGGCCTGATTTGCTGCTTTTGCAACTCAAAATTAATTTTAAAAAGAATGAATGAATTTTTATAATTCAAATGGACATTTACAGATTAAAATAAATTAGTACTTGTCTGCAAAGTTCAACTCCCAACAGCGCATCACATTTCTCAACTCGGTATCTTCCGACATAACTCCCAACATCGCTAATCCAAGCATCTCTTGCACATCCAAAAATGTCTTTTCCTTTAATCAACCTAAGTGTCGGTTGCAACTAGTGATTTTTAGTTCATGAGGTGGTGTCGTGGGGCCATTTTGTAAACACTGTTATTACGGCGTGGGGGTATTTAGGTCGTGGGGTGGTGTGGGTTGAAGGTATTTTGGAAGAATTTGTGGACATGCTCCGTAACCGGCAATCAATCACCATGCATTTTATACATAGTACGATAATTTCAAAAATGATGAATTTGAATTAAAATTTGATAATATTTTTAAGTAATTATTTACTTTATATCTTATCACTCGATGTTTTTTTGGTGCCTCACAGTACACAAACATGCGACTTATGTTTAGCCTTTTACGCACATGTGCGTGAATAACTCTCCACTAGTGTTCCACTAATCAACAAGGGCCATATCGGTGATCAGAGACCAAAATTTGAAAAGCCTGAATGACGAAAACTCTACAAATGTGTGAAAGGGGACGAAGACCAGAATCTCTACAAAATATGAGTACAAAATGACAGAGCTCATGTTCAAATGGCATCCAAGAGAAATTTTGTCTGATTTTTCAACCAATTGAATAAATAGTAAAATTGAACATACTCATATAATCAATGGCAATCTGGACTCGGTTTTTTTGTTTTGTTTTGATTTTTGGTACATTTTATATAATATAACATATCGAACATTACTCATTTCATATCATATACCATTACAATATAATTCATTCTTTTCCATTTAAGCATCGGCTGTTGACGACTCCTTTCACTAATCTCATGACATGTTTAACATCAATATCTGAATACGAACATAACATCTCAATGGATGGATTTAAAATACCTTTCATGAAGGAGGAAGGAAAAGCTTCACGAAAGAGTGAGGAAAAAAACTCAATGAAAGAAGAAGAAAAATGTAAAATGAAAGAAAAATATGGTGAAAATTAGAATTTGTACCCTAGACATAATGGTTCCATGACAGAGTCCTTAACCAACATGTCAATCCAAAATCCGTTTTAACACATTTTCCCCTCTTTTTGCTCACACCTCTCTTATTTAATTTCTAATAATACAACTAATTTTTTTTCCTTACATACAAACCGTTAGTAATAATTTTAATCACAACATTATTTTAGTCAATAACAACAACTGGTTTACCGTTCTATATCTATATATATAATAAAATATATAGAATAGTGAATCACATATATAGCGACGAAAAATAGGAATATGCCTAAATTGGAATAAGGAAAAATAAAAATAGGAATAAGCATAATCGTGAATAAAAAATAGGAATAAACTAAAACTGGAATAAGGAAAAATAGGAATAGGAATAAACATAAACCGGAATAAAGAAAAATAAGAAAAAGACAAAATCGGAATATGATAAAATAAGAATATGATACAAAATAAAAATACTCATTTAAATTCGGCCCGCACGACACTAAAAATTGATTGATTGAGTCCCGCCCTATTTGAACGATTTGATTGCGCATCCAGAATGACGCATCCCCGTCGGAACGACGGAAGCGAAGCTAGTATAATATGACTAGTGTACCACCCGTCGTCCCGACGAATTTTTTTTTGTATTTCAATTCGATTTCCCTCAAACTTTCTAATGTATTTCAAACAAATTTTATTTTTTAACGTTTAATTGGTAAAAAAATGTTAATTTTAAATATATTATATAAATGAGACGGAGGGAGTATCATTTTGTACTGCATTCTATTATATAATTGTATTTTCACAAATATAATTTTTTTTACTGCTTTTGAAGTATTTACTATTAATAAACACCAATTTGTTAATGAGCTGACGACAATTTTTTTCCAAAAATATCCTTACCGTAACTTATCTTATCTCCACATTATATGCACAAGATAAAATTACAGATTCAAATCCTGAAGCAGTGGGCTCTAGATGAGCTCCAATTACGAAAATACCCTCATCCTCGTCATCAGGAATCATCCACTTCCATAACCAAAAGCAGCAAAGTGAGATTCTGATTCACACTCCCCTCGCCATTTCCAACGCCCCTGATTTCCCCCATCAAGCCTCCCTCCTCTTCCCTGCACACACAATAAAGATCCCCACTTTTATCATCCTCATCAAATTCCAACCAAACCCCACCTCCCCAAAATTCAACCCTAACCCTAATCAATGACTCCTCTTGAGGAAAGCGGAGGAGCTGGAGTAGCGGCAGGGTCGTCGTCGAGGAGGAAACCGTCATGGAGAGAGAGGGAGAATAATCGGAGAAGGGAGAGGAGAAGGAGAGCTATTGCTGCTAAGATTTATGCTGGAATTAGGACTTATGGGGGCTTTAATTTGCCTAAGCATTGTGATAATAATGAAGTGTTGAAATCGCTTTGTAGAGAGGCTGGTTGGATTGTTGAAGAGGATGGCACTACTTATCGCAAGGTATCGTTTCTTTTATTGATTGATGTTCTTAGGACATTTCTTTAATTGGTTCTCTCGCTAATTGATTTTATTGTGCTAGTTGATGGTGTTTTTTTGTTAGGGTTTGTCATCTTGCTTAATTGTTTGATCCAGTTGTGCATTTTGAAATTGATTCGTCGATTACTAGCTGTTGTTTTTAATTATTGGTCAATTGAAAATAGGAGATTTACTGAAGATCGAGGAAACTGAAGCTCTTAAGAATTTTGCAGGACACAAGTCGTTAGTGTATTGTGTATTAAGATGATTGTATCTGTTGAGTTGTGTGATTGGGAATTGAGATGGGAGACTATTTGATTTGTTTGAATCTTTCATGTTTGCAGGGATGCCAGCGGCCTACAAACGATGTGTTTGGGATGTCGAATGGTGCAAGCCCATACAATTCTCAGCTTCAGAGTCCTATGTCTTCGGTGTTTCCATCACCAATCCCATCTTACCAAGTCAGCCCCTCGTCCTCTGCATGCCCAAGTCCATCTCGTTTCCCTGGAAATTCATCCACAACTCAGTTTCCCTTTTTCTACAATTCACTCATGTCATCTCTACCTCCGCTTCGTATCTCCAACAGTTGTCCAGTAACACCTCCTCCGGCCTCGCCTAATTCAAGGGCTCAGGCTCCCAAACAAGTTAACTGGGAGTCGATTGTTCGGGAGCCAGTGACCGCGAGCTCTTTTAGATACCCTATATTTGCTGCTTCTGCACCTGTAAGTCCAACTCGCCTCCGGCATTTCCCTCCTGCTACTATACCTGAATGCGACGAGTCTGATAGCTCGACAATTGATTCGGGCATGTGGACAAACTTTCATACACATATGCCGTTTGGTATTTCCACCTCCCCATCATTTAACCTTATGAAACCTGTCCAACACCAAGTTATGCCCAGCAATTCTGTTGACTTGAAAGGCAAGGGTATTGCAGTCGATGTTGAAAAGGATATGGATCTTGATCTTGGGACCAATCAAGTGAAGCCATGGGAAGGAGAGAGGATTTCTGAATTTGGATTCGATGATCTTGAGCTCACTCTTGGATCAAGTAAATCCCATAAGTAAAGTCTCAGTCAGTGCTACTCCGTAATTTATGTGTGCATCCTTGCAAAGGTAACCGGCTTGAACAGCCTGATCTTGCAAGACACATTGCCGTATCCGAGAAGTTACATCTATATCCGTTTGCAATTAATATTTTTTTCAAACACAGAATGTTTGGACGCATTATTAGGCCCATTGGCCATTACAGTTACATAGCTATGGTGCCCGAACTTGTCTAATTTTTCACAAACTGAGCTTCTGTGTGCGTAAACAACTGTTTAGTTTGGCTGTGTTTTGAATTTTAAGTAGGGTATGTCGCCTTCGTTGTGTCATTCTTGTTTAGTGTTGGTTGATAGTGTCCGGACATATATCGTGTTGCCAGCAAAATTATCAAATAATGGTTATCATTATCATGATTCTTATCATTGTCACTATTTAGTATTATTGTCAATGAATTGAATGCATTCAGCTGCTTTATGGAACATCTACATGTGACTACAGGGATTCCTACAATTCGATTATGCAGGTATTATTAAATGCATTCATGTTTTATAGTGACTAGCAAATACTATATGATTCCATGGAGGTCGTGTAAAAGCTGTAAAGCTACTAAAGAAGATGCCAAGAGGCAAGTTTCACTGTCTTGCTACACAGTCAAGATTCACGAGATGACTACTGTTTGATGTTTGAACTGCAAAAAGAGCGGAATATTATTGGAGTAGCCAGGTGGTACTGGAATTTTACATTGCATAAAAGATATTACCATACATCTAGTGCATAATACATATGTCACTTTTTGAAAGCACTACCCATTTAGGCACCACCGCCACCTAGAGCTTCAATTCTGACGCAAATCCAGTTCATGGGCGATCAGTTGACTTCAAACTTCAGGCACAAGTCCGATGTGATCACAAGGAAGTTAGTGTGTTGAAATGGTTCCATGAATCATGTATCACCGATGAGATGTCACCTTAGGTTTCTCACTTTATGTGAAACAAAAGAAAAAGACAGACTTTCCTTCAGCTCTTGGGAGAGTGTAGAGTGTAGAATACCTGCATGGTTGCAATATGTCAAAAAACATTACATCTGAAATTTATCGTCATAGAAATCAACACTCGATTCCCGAATCATCGAGATTCACAGATCCTCCTCCTCCTACTCTCATCACGCTCTCTCTCCTTCCAAACCTATCTTCTACCACTCCACCGACATTGATGTGAAAATTGAACCTCCCTTCTTTGACCAAATCTCTCCTTGGCAGACCGCCAAACGCGTCATCAAAGTCCGCCTCAGTGCAGATCAACGGCCGTGAAGCTGCAAACGGTCTCCATTTTATGGCGGGAATTTCAAAATCTCGGAAAAGGGTGATTCCGCTGAGTTCTCAACCGGACTCCGTGGATTGATCAAACTGATGAGCTCTACATTGTTTTCTGAAATTTGCATTTTAAAATTTGTTTTCAATGTTTTGGAAATGATAAAAAAGGGGATGAGATTTTTCTCTGAGTTGGTTATGAAGATGGCTGCATTTACCTGATTTTGTCCTGAACAAAATTTAATAGATTTGTCCGCACCCTGTTCTGTCCATGTACAATCAATTTATTTCGGAGGTTTATTTGGTGAATAGAAGAAGGGTTAGGCAACTGCATCATGCATATGATTAGATTAGACCTAACAATATCGTTAGACTACAAGCCTCTCCGAGTGGCCATTCGATATGTGACTCGCCTTCGTGGCTGCATACTTAGGCATGTCTATAAGATCACAGATTCACATCTAGAGCAACCAAGGTGAGTACACTAAAGTATGGACAAGATCCATACATGCCTAGGTAACATTTGTAATGTTAGTATTACCTCTACACCTTAAATATGGTAAAAAAGGTGAGGAAGGAATCCTACTTTAAATAAATAGGCCGGGAACTGGCATACATGAATACAGATTGAAGGGGATAAGTGGAACATACGAAGCTCGCATTGATGTTCATGCGACAGTGAGATGGAGAAAGGTGCAGGGACGAGGGAAGAGTTGGATAATTCTGAAGCACAGACTAAACTATGGCTCTCAGCTAGGACAGGTACCTAAAACAGGATAACAAAAGATGAAAATAAGAAAACCATTACAAAAGAAAATAGTGTGAAATCTGAAAATACTTGATCAAAATCAATAGTTGTGATGTCCACAAGATTCGGAGTAGAGACCTAAGTCACATTGATTAGATATTTCACGAGTCCGCATCATGGAAAATTGCCAAATATTACTAGTATCCTCTAACCGAGAGCAGACACAGAATCCAAGCTTAGAAATCTAAGTTACCCACAAATAAGTTTGCGATACTTAGGAAGTCGGGTTTACTAACAGATGTGCCAAACTCAAAGACAAGTAGAATCGTTCGCATCATGAGAAAATGTTGCAAATTATTTTTGAAAAAAGTTCAGATTACATAGCAAAACATTTTGTGGACGTGCAATCATTCGCATCAAGCACATGGTATCATGTCCATATCAATGAAATCTTATTTCCTGCTTCCAACATTCTATTTCTACCTTCACCTCAATTCAAGAATGGGAGTGGTCGACTCTACTCAACTCTACTCCACAGTTTCAAAACTTTCAGGCGTTTAAGTGTTAAAATATTACCTAGTGTACATCTCAGTCGCATATCTTGAGCCATTGTAGAAAACGAACCACATCAACACCAGAATAAGAGTATCTACCTCACCTTAAGGCACACACAACAAAGCCAGTAAACCTTTTCTCCTAAATTCACTTTGAATCCGTATTAGTATGCATCTTTTTTAAAGCCACAAACTCAACTACAATAAGAGCAGGAAAGTCACATCAAGTCCCGAACTTCAAAGCTCAAACAAAAATACACATTTTCTATAAATCAGTACCCAACAACTAAATCCAGCAGATCATAAAAATGTTAAATCAATTATTTCAAATGAACCAATATATGAGGTGTGATCAATCAACAACAACAACAAAGCATTAAGCAATTTCTGACATTATTAGATAAACCCAAATACTGGGGATAGAAAAGGATACTGAAGATATAACGTTCCCATGGATCCAACATGAAGAGCCCGAATGTGACGTTGTACAGATATATTTTGCACTGAATCCAATTCATTATTGCTGAAACGAAAAGTAGAGTTTGAAAATGTTCAAGCTTTGAAATGACCGGAAGTGAACTTCGCAACTCGCAGGCGATTAGATC
Source organism: Echeveria elegans (assembly GCA_035048345.1). Taxonomy (NCBI): domain Eukaryota; kingdom Viridiplantae; phylum Streptophyta; class Magnoliopsida; order Saxifragales; family Crassulaceae; genus Echeveria; species Echeveria elegans. The sequence continues at coordinate 65,563 of JAWWMW010000089.1, read as the reverse complement.
GAGCGAGGTTCAAACTTTGAAAGATCTGCGACTGTGCGGCCGTCTGTGTAAGAATTTGGTTCTTGAACCGGATCGTGTCGGGTCGGATCGTAGTTGACAAGTTGGTTCACTTATAAACAACAACAGCAAACTGGTTTAGTTAATTGACAGGACCCCTTTATCTGGTCGGGTCGGGTAGCCCAAGTTTGGGATCAAACTGTTGTGAATTACAACATCCTCAAGGATATAGTCGACTTAAGTAGTTCAGAGGAACCTTAAAGTACATGTGGATTGAACCGAGCACATGAGAGCACTTGGAAATATGGAAATAAATACGAGAATTTTCAGTGAAAACATTTATTAGGAAATCACAGGTTGGGGTGAACTAGTGAGGTGTTTATTGATGAGTTTTAGAAGTAGAAGCTCGATGAATAGTGTCTTTGAAGGGTGACTGTGTGGTGCGTTAGGCTTTAGTGCCGGCACCGGCTTTGGCAAGCTGTTGGAGCACCTGAGAGATCTGTTCCTCAGTTAAGCCGTCCAAACGTATGCCTTTTTCCACACCGAAATCTGGCAGGAGAAGAAATGTTAGGTTGAGTAAAATATGTGACAAGCTGATACATGTTGATGAACGGAAACTGATGGTAAGTTGTTTAAAAAACAGATAGACAACGAAACTAAATTCTAACATGGGGATATTTTTTAATATATGTCGCGACGTGAATGTATATCTGCATATATAGAATATTACAAGCAATAACTTCAAATTCAAAAACCTTAAGTTGGACGTGTTGAGTTGGTAACGAAATTCGATTACCATGTCTATGGCATATAGCACAATGAAACTGCAAACCCAAAGGACAATATCTTTACCTACAATGCATACTGAACACTCTGACCCCTGATAATCACAATACAAGTATACAACAGGGAAATTGCTACTGTTGCAACGCCCGTGCTTGTATGACGTTGTCAAGAGGAGACAATTGGAAAAAATACGGCTTCTTCTGACATCAATAAGCACAAACAAGATGAATATGATGCCTACAAAAAATCCGCATCATTGCAATACAACACTCTTTTACAAACAAGAAACACCTCCTCCGCAATCTGCGTGCAACTCTAAACCACCTAATCCTTTCATCAGCGGACGTCATCCAGTCACTAACCACGAACAAACTAATTTTCTAAACATAATGACATTTCAATCTTCCAAGTATCACATTCTATTACAACCACATTCCTAAACCTGCAGTAACCACCACATTCATCCGAAATACATGACTCTAAAATCCAAATCAATGAATCTAATCAAGTAATTAGGTTTGCAAAAAATAAAACAATGACTGGAAGAAAGAAAAATAGACGCACCGTATCTGGCCCACATCTGAGGTTCAGTTCCGCTGCACTCACGAATCAGAATCGGTAAATTAGGGTTTAAGGTCTTGAGCTCTTTGTAATTCTTCTCAACAAACGATCTAAAATTCAACCAAAAAATAAATCTTAATTAAAGAAATTGAAAAATTACAAAGGCAAAATTTGGCAGCCAAAGGAATTGAAAATGGAAATGGATCTGACGTAAGTACGCGAACCTTGCGGGTGCGCTTTCCGGTGATTTCTGGCATAGGAGAATCCGGAGCTCCTTCAGATTCCGGGAGAACGGTGCCTTCCACGCCATCTGTCTCTTCCTCACTCGGATCGATCAATCAATTCGCAACGACCAACGTTGCTTTACGTCAATTGAACGGGAGGTGATTCTGGGCCAAATTGGGCTGTGACTCAGGGAGCCCAACGTAAGAATTTTGAGTAGAAGCGTTGGATGAATTTCTTCAAAAACACAATTACAAATTACAAATGAAAGTAAAAAAATGACATTAATGTTGAATAGGATATGAGTAGCTTTAATCAATCGTTTCCGGAGAACGATAATAGAGAAGTGTAAAGAAGGGAATTTTGATAGACCGAATTCGTAATTAGGAATTGATCAAGCTGAACAGAAATAGGACAACAAATGATCACAAATACGGATGACACTGAGTTTGGGAAGTCTTTGGTAACCCTGTGGAGTGAAATCTAATTTGGAAATAATAAACATCCATAAACCAGATAAAATGAAATCTCCATGTCTGCGCCGTGGGAGCAAATGCAGTCAAAGGTTTAAGTTCCATGTACTTTCAGCAATCAGCTTGGGTGTCTTCAAGTCATCAAAATATCAAATGCAGCTGTGATCTTTATAAATACAGCAGAATGATGTATAATCAGGTGATGTCATGATCCAGGAATATCTATTCATTATTCAACTCAAACTAATTCATGTATATGCCTTCAGGCTAACTGTACGAGATTTCTGACCACTTGAAATTGCATTTAGGGTTTGATATGCCCAAAACCATGGCTGATTCTGACCAAAATTAAGTTCCAAAACTAACATTCGCAGGCAGGGAAAAGGAGTTCAGAAATTCACACAGTTAGGTAGCTCAAATCCAAGTAAGACGTGGAAGAGCGCGGTAAGAAATGTCCCGAGTATGCTTGGCTTCGTATAGCTACTTAATAGCATAAGTCACTGTAACTCTACAATCAGAAAATGAATGAAAAGAGAGATGCATGTACCTTAAAAATGCCACTCTTCTTTGAGTTTCTAGACCACTCCAATCCCAGCGCCTTGCTTGATGGTTGACAAGTAGCATGAACACCATCTTCGTCATAAACCTTTCCCGCAAATGCAAAGTCATAAGTATTCCAAATCATAGCTTGGCTCAAATGTTGTCAAACCCTTGTGCACATATGTGTATTTCACCTTCCCACTCTTTGGTCACCCAACCATGTGGTTTACTGAAACCTTGTTAGCTGAATCAAGCACTAATGAACCATCCACAATTGTTCGGTTGTCACCCAACGCATGAATGTAAGTCAGATTCCGTGGTTTTTGAAGAACCTTCACCGAATTCATAAACTGAAATCTAAAATCCCGCAGCCACAAAACAACTTATCAAATTCAGCAATAGCAAGTTAACTCTACAATGCAAAACTAATTCCCCTTCCAGTTCCATCATGTGCCATTAACATTATTACCACTAGACATTCCCATCCATATATGGAACTACCATATTTTCCGTTATACCTAGAGGTGGCAAACTGGATGGATTGGGTGGATTTAAATGGATTGGATTTCAAATGGTCTAGACCATCTAAATGGATTAAACGGATTGGATTAAATGAATTATGGATTAAATGGTCCATATAGTCTGGTCAATGACCAGTCAATACCGATCAACAGTTGGTCAACGCGACTCACTCAGGTCAAACGGTCAGGTACGATCGGTCAACACTGGTCAACTATCGGTTAACGCAGGTCTACAGTCAGTTGAATCAAACTCACTAAATTGCTATATGATTGCAAATGGATTGTAAATGGTAAAGTGATTTTTATATGAATTGTAAATGGATAGTAAATTGATTGTTAATGGATTGTAAATGAATTTTTTAATGACACCATTTATAGACCATTTAAATAAATGATTCAATTTACCACCTCTAGTCATACAATATAAGTAAACGACATGGATACTTCCACTGTCAGCCATTATTTACCTGGAACAACTTCTATGATTCTATCCAAGGTAACAAGTTCAAAATCACACTACCACAAGTCTCCATGTATCACTTTTCACACATAAACTACGACCCTGCCAACCAGCTAAATTCAGAAGCTCAAACTTCCTAGCCCTATCAGACATCACTAACTACACTGTCATGCGGCACAGGTCACAATAAGACACAATCAATACCAGACAATTCAAAATCACTAGATCCTAGATATAGACCAATTTTTTATATATAAAAAAAAGTCATCTCCATTTTCCACCAAGTGACCAAAACCAAATTAACACCAAGGCCCTAACTCACCCATCACCTCCACCAACTCCAGAAACTCTGACTCACCACCATCTTCTCATCTTCAACTCGAACTCAACACAATACACCACAAAACTCGCCAATCTCTCAACAAAATGAAAACGCCAGCTTCAGGTCTCAAGTCTCAACTCATATCTTCTTATGTATCCAAAAAAACTCTTACCTTCTTGGGAACATTATAATCGATCATGAAGAAACCATGCTTCTCAACAGCAAGCGCCAATCCACTCATACTCGGACCTTTAACGACCGTAGCAGCAGTCAAAGTAGCTCGGAGCTTCACATCACCAACTCCGAAAGCGACGGTCGCAGCGCCGGCGTTCTTCATTTTCTCGAAGAGCGAGCAGCGTGGGCGAGAAGCAAGATTCTGATTTGCGAGATTCCAGATGATGACGAGGAAATGGTGATTTTTAAAATTAGGGTTTTTCTCGCCTGCAGGTTTAGGTATGTGTAGTGATATGACTTGTCACTTGGCAGTGTATCCGGTCAACGATCAATGACGACTATTGGGCTGGGCCTTGTAATCCATGCTGTGGATCCGTTTGATTGAACCGGTACCACAATAAACTGGTTCAATTGCACCGGACCAAACGTATCGTAAAAGGTCGTATTGGTTCCCTACAACAGGCATGGATCCAGAAGATTCCGACTTTAATTCGAACTACCTACATTTTGAAGCTTATCTCTTCCCAGACCGAATCACATTTCGAAATACCAGCTTTCTCATCCAGCCGTCGATTTCATCAAACATTGCTCAATCTCAGTCGTTGGTATATCATATAAATATTTAATCACGCAACCCTAGATATTTACCATCATGCGCCGCTTCCTTCGTCTCCTCCAACTGTCTTGTTAACCCGTTCTGTGCCAGATCTCTGACACGCGTATTCTATTAACGGATCTGATTAGATCGGCGTCCGATCTACGGGTTGATGGTCGGTCTGTTTAATTAAGCGTTGATGAATATTTGGTGCTCTTTTCATGTGTAACCTGATTTGGATTGTTAAAACTGCATCTGAAGCGGTCGACGGAAGAGCTGGAGACTTTTATAGGACCTAATTGTTAGTCGATCTGGAAAGGTGTGTTGAATTTGCTTTTATTTGTTTTTTCTATTATTTTTTTGAATGTTGATTTGATATTATTTATGTGCTATCAGGTCGATCGTAGTGCGTGGGGTTATCATAGTGGCGTGGTGAGCGTCGTGGACTCCTGATGAGCGGTTGATGTATAGTTCTTAGACTGGCTGATTATTTTGTTAAAGGTAATAATTATTGGATGTCAATCTGATGAATCATTCGATATGACTTTCGTCAGTTTGCTGATATTGCCTCTGTTCTTGTAATAGGTTTCGGACTTGTGAAGTTCAATATTCAAACCTATCTGTGGTGGCTAACTTTGAATTGAATAAAGTTATCAGGGTGAGAGTTTCTCGGATTTAATGTTGTAGATAATTGTATTCATATATGTTTTCGGTGTTTGTGTAGATTAATGGCATTTTTTGAGTAGTTAGACTGAAGGTGAAAAAAGAAGAAGAGTGTAGATAATGTTGAGGTCTTGTAGTCTAGCCTTTGCCATGTTGGGTGAGCTCACATGGCAGGCTTATGTTCCTTATAAGAGATATTTTTGTTGGGCTGAGAGGGGAGGCATAGGCAGCACATTTAAGCCTGGCTCTCCTCTCAGGTGTGTACGTCCTTTTTTCTTTTTTTCTTTTTTTGCACTTTGCTTGAGATGACGCATCACTTGACATCAATTGTTGCATTACAACTCTGCAAAGAGGGTATCAAAGTTGGTAACTGAATAATGTGAGATATAGTCGCGAATATGAAGGTATATTTTTGGTGTTATCACCGATTGCGATTTGGAAAAAGAAAAAGAACTTGGAAAACTTGCATAAGACACAGTGAAGATGAGTCATACTATCCTTTGGCACATCAAAGTGGAATATTGAAAGTCGTGGAGTTGATTTTGTCCATACAAATATCATTACCAACCCTAACTTCGAAATCTCTAGGCTACATCATATTTACAGGCAGAGTTGCCCTTTCTAATTTATTGGTGGGTTTTCCAACTCTTTTTTTCCTGGTATCAACCCAACTAAGCCATTTTAAACAAAAGGGTTATCAATGGCTTCAGCTAAGTATAGTCACTATGGTTTTATGTTTAATGGTCAACTTGGAAATCATTTGTACCAGTTTGTTTACTGTTAGTAAAGTCCGACGCAAGTTGTGGAATTGCTGGAGATGTATCGTGTGTCCATGTCCAAAATGCAATGTGGGTTTGTAGGGGATCGGAAAATGTTCAGGGATTCAGGTTGCATGATTTTGTGGAAGATGAAAAGACGAAGCTGCACTGGGCTTGGTTGCAACTGCTAGATGATGCTGGACTTCATCTGAGAAACGCTTTAGGGGAGGTCTTCTTTCAGGTCGGAAAACTATTCGTTGAGTGATACCATTTTACTCTAATGAGCTTAATTTGTATTTAGAGCATTTTGCTCTTGTAAATTGTAGTCTGAATTTAATTTGCTCGTCTTCACTTTACAGTGTGACGTGACAATGGACGGTGAAACTGGAAAACTGTTTAGGGTGAATTCCCACGGGGATGCAGGTACCGGCACTTTCAGTTCAACATTCTCTCTTGCAGATTATTAGTGACCACTTATTCCATTTGGCTTAGTATTCACTGCAACGTTCAAAACACAAAACAATAGAAGGGCTGGTGATGCACCTCATGTATAATCGGAAATGCAACCTTTAATCTAGCAGAAGGTCAAGAAAAAATGGGCGAGGCTGATACTGGTTGGTCATAGCGTGCCTATTGAAACAACTAGAGACACGATTACCATATCACAGACCGAGAGGTTAGGTGTTGCTTTTCTCTGCAACCCTATGCGCATCTTTGAGTCATTCTGGAGGGTGTGTACGACATGGAATATTTGTATTCATTTTCAGAACATATCTTACCAGTTGTGACATGTGAAAATTATCTAACATACGAATTTATGTATCTCTCCGATGCAGATTGTAAAATACTTTTTTGACGTCGAAAATCTCCCAACTGAATTTAGAGGTAATACACGGAGTTATGGCCATGCTGAGTTCTCTAAGTTAAGACCTCATGAGGACGCTAAATACATGGACTATTGGGGTATCAATTCACATCCGGTCACTGGACACTCCGGAGCTGGCGTATATCTGTCAGTGTTTCTTCCCTAACATTAACCGACTCCATCAATAGTTTGCATATATGTCGACTAAACTGACTCTTTGCCAAACTGTCATATTTTGAATTTTTATTTTTATTTTTTAAACCTGGACCTCAGTACCTTTAATAGATATGATCCAAAAAATAAATCTGAATAGTCGCTATTATAAATAATGAATGAGGATGAGTGACGCTGTTCAATTAAGCTCCCAAACTTAACAAGCTCCAACTCACCTCGAGATTCAGGGTAGTTAGATGTGTCAAATTGGGTGGAAGTTGAATGGTACACAATCGGCTTTATCCTGTTAACACTCATTACCATTAACCATCCTATCCCCCAACACGAGATACTTAAAAGAGGCGTTTAGTTAAATGGGACAATAGACATCGCAAAGAATTCAAAATACCAACCTGAATGGCAACTTTCTCCAAAATACACCTGAACAACTCAATTCCAAAGTTTAGTGACTGCCTAGCAAAGTGCTTCAACCCAATGCTACCAATTAACCTACATTATCACAACATATTATCAAAAGTACTCCGGATATTCTTCCCCCATTCAGTGTCGGGTACCATCTATATTACATAGACTAACTACTATACATGGACATCATATATAACCTTCATTTGTATTGGACATAAATAAAGGTACAAAAAAACGTTCTGAAATATTGAACTCACTACAACGGAAATCTGTGATAACCGATACTAAAATTAAGAAAACTGACCTCTTCAATGGACTCAAGGTAGTGACGCACGCCGCCATGAAATTCTGATTGGTTTTGCGGAAAGGTCAAAAACTCTCCCAACCAATTATGTTTCTTCGTGTATGCAGCTAGTTTCGGATGAGCAACATTCTTGTAAAGTACCTAAAAAAATGCTTGCAACGGTAAACAAAATAGCTACCAGCAAAGTAACGCCGAAGACATCCAACTTTTATCTAAAATATACCTTCCGCCTACTCTCAGGCCACGAACATGAAATTCATACCCATCATGCGGGAGAGGAACAAGACACATCGGAGGTGCATGTGGAGTGTGGACATTGGAGCTGGAGGTGCATGTGGAGTGTGGACATCGGAGGTGCATGCACGGCATATAATTGTGTTTCCGCCGGGTGCTACATTGATTCCAAATGTACCTTGCACCGGGATTAAATAAAAACCGTCCTTTAGTTTCAGATTCTCCGTCACTATCCTCCTCTGCAGGTGCTTCAACATCCGTTACCACCCCATCACCATCCTCGTCAGAATTATGATTTTCCGCTTCCTTATCCACCCCATCCTCTCATGTTCAGTTACTTCATCCTTCTCTTCCTCCTCGCCTCCTTTCTCCTCAATCTTACTCTCATTTCTTTCCTTCTCCACTCCGTCGAATTTCTTAATGTTAGTACCTTATGTTGATAATGACAAACAATGAGACTTTTATCTTTTAATTAAGTAATGCAGATAATGCAAAGTCAAAACTTAGTTGAGCAAATTTAGGAGCTGACTAAAGGATAAGAAGATCAAGGATGAAGTCGACCAAGTCAAAGCTAATCATCATACAACCCATCTTCACACGTCTTCACACTACACATGATCACATCAATCATGGAGAGTGGAGATCAGATCATGGAGAGTGGAGATCAGATCTGGAGAGTTGAGCTAAATGGAGCATGATCACATGATCAATCATTGGAGAGTGGGGTTAGTGGGACTAACCGCCACACCTTCCACTACAACCACACTTGGTGCATCAGCCTATAT
>JAWWMW010000089.1:0-19511 GCA_035048345.1 Echeveria elegans | reverse complement strand
GATCAAGTCAGTCAGACCCTCACCAACGTTAAACACACGAAGTCAACCAAATTCGACAAGCCGTAGAATCAGAGGAAGAATAGAGATTGGACAACGCAATCCGCGAATCAACAAAAATACGACAAACATTTGTATTCCCACTATTTTATATCCATTTATAAAATATTGTGCGATTACAAGGGCATATACAGCGAATTTGTGGAGATCGGAACATTAATTGCTGGTATGTGTGGGGTTTTCAGTTGATTGGATCTGAGTTGTTGTTGTTGCCAACCGGTTCTGAATTAATTATTTTTTATTTAAATTTTGATTGAGAGTTATATTAGGTACGGTATATTGGTATGTATAATATTATCTAGTACGTCAATCTTTTAATGCACAAATCGATCATGACTCTTCCACACATTCAACTTCATTCAAACCATGAGTTATGCATGAATAAGTCCATAGAAGATCTCATAAACTTCCTGCAAACAAAAGAATATCAACCTCCATGCTGATCCGGGAGAAGTTATCAAAGTCTAACTTTCTCCATGCTGATCCGGGAGAAATCACCAAAGTCCACACCTATGTGAGACAAATATGAAGCTCATGCACACAAGTGAAGAGATTTTGCTACTTTGTTGTGTGTGAACTCATGACCTTGAATACAAAGACTAGAAAATTTATCATATCTATACATATAATAGAATATCTAACCAAATAATTCAACCACTCAATTAAACTTCATACATTTACCAACCAAACTTAACTATATTCCTATATTTACCAACAACATCTAACTAAACACATTCCCATCCAACTAAATCATTCTAATTATATTAAAAAATAATTAACCCAACCAATCAATTAAACTTCACACATTTATCAATCAAACTTAACTAAATTCCTACATTTACCAACAAATCTAACTAAAATCATTCCCACTCAACTAAATCATTCCAATTATATTAAAAAATAAAAAATTTAAATAAAAAATAAAAAATTTAAATTTAACAGAGAAACAATTCCCGTCGGGACGACGGGATCACGACTAGTTTTAGATAAATATCAGCTTTAAAGAATCATTAAAGAAAATCCGGATTCGAACTTTGACTCCGTCATATTTCCTATTGCAGATTTTTCATTCATCTTGCTTGGGACGTTGTGACCTTACAAATCAAAATAAAGTCGGATTCCAGAATGGAGACATGAACATGAGGTGTATTCAAAGACTTGCGTTGAAATCCGTGTTCGCATTATTCCATTTTTTTTTCAAAAATAATAAATAAAATTCCAGTAGCTGAAGCTCATGTCCCGAGACGAGATAGCTCCGTCCGATCCACAGACCTGCGGAGCGCAGTAGCTGGAGATAGAAGAAGAAGAAAGAGAACCAGTCTCCGAACAGCATGGGGAAATCGACGGGGTGTCTGAGGATCATAGCTTGCGGTGGCGGTTCCATTATTGAGGCAAATGAAGCTGGCCCAGTTGATCAGGTAAATCTTTTTTTGCTCCAAGTTTTGAATTTGAGTGTGGATCAAGGATTTTGAGGGGGGATTGTGATCTGGGAGTTGGTTGGATTTGGCGTTGGATGATTTTTGTGCGATCTTTGGGGTTTGGAATGAGACGTGGTTTCACTTTCATGAGTTGGTGAGATTTGAATTTTGAATTTTGTTTTAGGATTTTTGTTGAGTTTGGATTTGAGAATTTAGATCAAGTTTGATGCAATGAAGAGAAGCCATGGCTTTTGTTTGATTTGTGGATGATTGATGTAGAAATATGTTCCTAGAAGCATTTGGGATTTGGTTGCAAGATCAACGCGTATCAACGCATTTTGTTTGTCGTCCTTAGCAGATAGTTTTTGTTGATTCAAACCATGAATTGTAAAATTATTTGTTGACATCGAAAGTGGTAAAACTGTGTCTTTAGATCCGGAAAAGGGAAAATGTTGGATAGTATTGAAGTTTACGGATTCGTTGCAAAGTTTCTGATGTAATGTAATAGCTTATTAGTTGGAATTGTACCAGCTAGCTGTTAAACCGATGCAGTCTGGTTGATGTTGCAATTTGCCAATTCAGACTAAACGCTCGAAAGAGAAAAAAGGGTGGAGTTTCAAGAAGAAATCTTCCACCAGTCTGGCTGTGACAAACTCCCTGATTACGGAGACACCTTCGTTTGAGCATAAGGAGAATGTGGACTTAGCTGCACATGAGAATTTTGTGTCTGAGAAAGATTCTACGGCCCGATGGGACAACAAGTGTCTCATGCAACCGCAGGTGGCAGGAGATTTGCCTGTACCTGATGCGGTGGTAGCTGACAAGACCGAGAACCAGCCGGCCACAGCTGCTGCAAATTCATATGTTGCTGATGAAGTGTCATCTCAGCTGACAGACAAGAAACTGGCCACGGCTGTTGCAAATTCATATGTTGCTGATGACATGTCGTCCCCAGAGACTGAAAAGCATTCAGATTCTGCTAACTTATGTGCTACTGATGGTTTGACTGTCCCTAAGACCGGGGAGTATCAAGCTGTCCTCACAGTACATGAATCAGATGTAATCATTATCCAGTCAGCTGTTCGAGGAATTTTGGTATTTCCCTGTAGTCCTCTTGTACTCTTAGTATCATTTTTTGCCATACTGAACATGCTCCGATTTCTGTCACTGTAGTCCTCTTGTACTCTTAGTATCGTTTTTTGCCATACTGAACATGCTCCGATTTCTGTCACAGGCTCGTAACGAACTTGAAAGTATTATCAAGTTGCAAGCTATGGTACGAGGACATCTGGTTAGATGTCATGCCGTTGGAGCTTTAAGATGTGTACAAGCCATTGCAAAGATGCAACTCCTAGTTCGCGCTCGATATGCTCATACAAGAAAGGTATCAATCTTGGCATCTCGCGTACTTTACTAACTGCCTCACACATGTGAACTAATATTAATTAAAGCCAACCCTTTAAGAGTAGTCACAGAGCTTTCTTAGTTTAGCATCAATCGCGGCATTCAATGTTACATCTGCTTGCCTTGTCTAGCTTTACTGAGTTTCTCACCTTGAGAGACAGGTCTACAAAAGCAGTCATCAGGTGTGGGGAGCTTTAAGCTAAATTTTTGTGGTCCCGTCATTAATTAACTTATAATTTCTGTTACATGGGAGAGTTCACTGGCAAATATGGAAAGTCTGAATTAAAATGCAATTCTGTAGGCCCCGTTTGACTGCGAGAAAAAAAAAAGATGAAAAGAAAATTTAAAAAAAAATTTAAATGAAAATGAACATGTGTGTTTGGTTGTAAGGAAAAAAGTGAAAAAATAGAGAAAATGAGATCAAATTTTCCTTACAACTTTCTCATGATAAAATTATTTTTTTTCCTCACTTTTTTCCCGCAACCAAACGGAGCATTAGTTTTGCTGGAAAAGGATGCACTTGTGACATCAGTTATCACACTTCTTTTTTTGGTTATGCAGGACTGTACACCCCCCAAACGCAAATCTGAAATAACTTACACTTCCATGACTGACCTTCTCAAAAATAGCTTTGCTCGTCAGGTTAGATATTTTCTTCATCTCGAGTCATCTGAATTCTGCATGAATTTTGAGTATGGACCTTGACCTTGGCATTGAGTGACACCCATTATTCTTAATTTCAAGCTCCTCGAGTGTTCCCCAAAATCCAAGCCGATCAAAATCAAATGTGATCCGTTGAGTCGGGACTCATCTTGGGTCTGGTTGGAAAGGTGGATGTCTCTTGCATCACCTGGTGCAGTAGGTGGCCTAAATGCTGGAAACAAAATGACTCAGGAGGTGAAAAACATAGGCAACGAGTATGAGGATATGGCTATTGATAAGGAGATATATGAGAAAATTACTGTCGAAGATTATTTGTTTAATGAGGAAAATGAGATATTCTTGGATGCCAGGGACACAAATCCCTCTTTAAGCCGCGAGCACTCAATAATGGGTGTTACAGAAGAGCCAAAAGTAACACAAAGCGGTGAGTTAACCTTAACACACTCCAATGTGGATTCGCATTCAGCATTTTTGGCCGAGAGTCAGAAAACGGATGTATTAAATGAAGTCGAAACTGTTGAGGCAGCTGCTGAGAAAAGTTCAGTCAATCATACAGCGAGCAATTCAGAGCCTGAGATTGTTTCTGTGGATAAAGATTCTGAATTCAAAACTGAGCAAGCGGTAGAGCTTGGGGCTGAAGTCACTGAACTAGGAAATAAGGTACACGAAGAACTCAAGACTGAAGTGGAAGTTGAAGAAAATGTGCAGCTCGAGACAGAAACCGAGAATATTATCTCAGTAATTCAAGAAGAACCTGTTAATTTGCTTGTGACCGAATCTGAGCTTGTATCTGCTCCAGTGTCTGCAAATTTATCAGACTCAGTTCTTCATGATGCCGGAGCTGAAGAGACAATTTCAGATACCCATTTGGCTGTGATGTGCCATGACTCGAAACCATCAAAAGATGAAACTGAAGAAGGCCCAGCTTCAGTTACAAACTCGGACACGGATTACATTCAAGCATCATGGAATCGGGAAATTGAAGAGGTGGCGGTGCCTCATAATTCCGAATTTGATTTGAATGACGAAACTGCTGCATTTAGTGAAGATTATACCGGTATGGACCATAATCAAGCAACCCAAGTGGAGCGTTCGAGCATTCAAGCTGGTGAATCAGACTGTAGCACTGAGCTCTGTATTACGTCGACTCTTGATTCAGAATCAGACTGTAGCACTGAGCTCTGTATTACGTCGACTCTTGATTCACCAGCTAGATTGGAGATAGAGCCAGTGAAAGTTGAGATAGAAAAGGCAGTTCCAGGTGATGTGGAACCTCATGAGTCAAAGACTAACGCTGTTGGGGATGAACCCGAAACTGACTCAGGGTCGGTGGAAAAAGGGAATTCTGATTTTGTCAATGGTGAATCGGCTGTTTATGCCACTGCTGATGATATGGGTAAGGTTGAGAAGGAACTTGAGACAAATGTATCTACTCTGGACTTCCAGTCCGAAGCAGGTGAGGAGAAGGATACTAAAACAGATGATTTGCACGCAGAACCTGAGGCCAACATAGTGATAAGCCATCAAGCATCTCCTGGAAGTCAGGTTACCTTCTCCGAATCCCAAGGAACACCATCCAGTCAAGTTTCAGTCTCCAAAAAATCCAAAATTGTGAAGTCTAGGAAATCTGGATCCATCAAGAAGCACACCATTCTGTCTGCAGTCAAGAAGTCTCCGATGAACATTTCTGGTGAGAAAAACGGCTCAGAGAAGCAACCCAAGGAACAGAATTCTGCCAAGAGAAGAACATCCTTCGGCTCACCAAAACCTGAAGTCTCCGACCAGGAAAAACGAAGGGACAGCAGCACAAGCTCATCTCTCCCCAGTTACATGCAAGCTACAGAATCCGCCAGAGCCAAAGCCAATGCTGCTGGCCCATCTCCACGCTCAAGCCCTGATGTTCCTGACAATGATGTCTTCCTCAGGAAGAGACATTCCTTATCAAGCGCTAAAGATAAACAGGACTCCCCAAGGCTCAGTCGAACATCCTCCCAAGCACACTCTGGCGCAAAATCCAACGGCACCTCTCCTCTCGGTATGCTCTAACCCCATCTTTTTTTCAAACTGGTTATGAAGTTCCTCACTACAATCTACACCGGAGTAAAATTTATTTTCTTTTCAACTACGTTGTTTCAGAGCGAAAATGGCAGAGGTGACCCAACTGGACAACCATAGAAGCATCGCGTCCTGATTCTTTCACCTGATTTATCCATACATACAACTTTCAAACACACCATCTGCTCTACTTCCACTTTCAGCCCCTATCTTCGCTTTTTTTTAATGTCAGGTTTGTGAGCTTGTTCGTCCTTCTTTCCGAATGCTGTGTGTTGTAATCTCTTATCAAACTCAGGCTTTCCAGGGTATTGTTATATACTTTCTGTTCATCTTCAACATAATCTACATAGCCCCCAATCATACCTGCCTGTTCGCATATTTTTTTTCCGCAATAAAATATTTATACACATTTTGAAGAGCATCAATGTCTACAAGCCATCTCAAAACTTGTTTGTGTGCATAAAAACAAAAACATATATGAAACTTAAAGCTCACAATTATACTACTAAGTGGCACCAGCAAGCTTGATATCTCCTAGATCCAGCTGCGCTGAGATCTCCTCAAGCTGTGTTTTGACACTCATATCAACAAGCTTAGACAATCCATTTCCATACCTGATAGTGAACCCAGCCACAAGGCTCGGATCAAGCACAGTCTTAATCCTCACATTCTTCGCTCCAGTCAATTTCTGCACCCCTTTCGCAATCTGAGCCAAATGCCGCGACTCCAGTTTCACTACAGATGTGACTACAGCGAGCTCAGTGTCTGTGAGTTTGTTGAAAACGATTTCAAACTCTTTGAGGATTTCTTTGATGATATCGATGCGTTTCATATCGACAAGGATGTTCAAGAAGTTGATGGTGTGAGGTTGGAGAGTTGTGGAGGCGGAGATTTGATCGAGGATTTCGCGTTTTTGCTCTAAGGTGATGATTGGGGAGGAGAAGAAGTCGGCTACTGGTGGATCTGAGAAGATTTTTTCGATTTGTTCGACATCAGCTGCAGTGGCTTCGAGAGTGTTGGTGGCGTTGGCGACTTCGGCTAGGGCGGATGCGTAGGAAGAAGCGGCGGAGGCGTTCATTCTTGCGCCAGCTGCGCCACGGGATGAGGGTTTGGGGGATTTTCTGAGGAGGGGTTTGTGGGAAATGCGGAAAGATGGGAGCTTTCTGGCGAGGGAGACGGAGGCGGAGGTAGGTTTGTGCTTGGGGCTGAATGGCACAGGGGATTTGCGGAGGACGGCGGAGGTTGCGGCGGCTATGGTAGTGGTGGCCATTTTGGATAGCGTAGAAAGAAGCCAAGGAGTGATCTGGGGATTGGGGTTTGCGGTGAAGAGAGGTTTTGAGAAGAATGGAGGGTGAGATTTGGTGGTGCTCCAGGAAATGGACGGCGGAGAAGTTAGAGTGGGATTCTTGGGGGTTGGAACTTGGGAGTGGAAGCGGAGCTGCTCGTTTCTTATCTGGTGGGGTGGATCCTAAAGATGACACGTGTCAAATCGGAAACTGAATCCTAAAAGTAAAAAATGAGTGGATGGGTACATCCAAGAAGGGTATTTATTCATTTCATGGAGTTTGAATTTACAACAATAGACTGTAGAGATTACAGACACACAACATTTCCATGTTAGATCGTCTCAGAGTCGTCTGTGAGGGATTAGCGTTCCTCACGGCGGACAGCATTGGGGTTGGACATCATGTCCATCATCATCTTCTCCGGTGAATCTTCCCAGTTGGAGAATGTTTTTAGATCAATCTGTGACAGTCATGAACAAGCCAGAGTTGCAGTAATAAATGGATCAGGAATGGGGTTGGTTTGAGTATAGAATGCGTGACGTGTTTGTAGTTGATGCGGAAACTATACCTTGCGTCTCTGTGCAGTGAAGAGTTCTTCTCGTTTCTTGTGAGAGTTCTGTTGTGCCCTAGCGCTTTTTGGACCTAGCCCCCACACTTCGACTGTGTAGACTGCAGCTTCAACAGGTAGGAATCCCTGCACATTAGGACATGTCGGATATTGGTTCCGTGGAAAAGATAGTGTGAGTGCTAGAAACATGTTTGTTCAAGGAAAGGGAATGATTGGGGGGGAAATTGACCTGGTTCGGGATGAGAGAACCGTGCTGATATGTTTTGTCAACTGCTTGATGACGAATGTTGATTTTAGCAAAATCTTCATCAATGAAGATTCTTTCATTTCCCATGCTCCCTCCAAATCCTATGCCGACAGGCTTTGGCTTAGGGTCATATGCTTTGCCGCTAGGATGTAAGTGGCTGTATATGAAGTTCTTTTCTTTACCTGTCAGTTGAGCCAGATCCATTACATACGTGTCCAAAGAATCAAGAAAAAATAGAGAACCAAGTATCTGAAGAATAATCACTAACCAGAAGCTGCAAGTGCATGAAAAACTGGGCTTACAGCATATAAACAACCCGAAGTTCCATAGAAGGAATCATGGTTTTCAAAACCCTGCGCAGTGTGTACTCCTATTATCCATCTTCTGTCAATATCATCTGAACTAGCAGATATCAAAATCAGCACTGGCCCATTGTAACCTTCAACATTTGACCAGAATCTATTCATGCCTTTTCCATCAATAGAAGATCTACATTCCATGTTACACGTTAAACACTGAGAACATTACTCTCAACACATGCAAATAACAAAGAAAGAAACTTCGGAAGTTATGGTTGATATCACCTACCTATAAAGAAGTATATCGTCCAAGTCATTTCCAGGGATAGGAAAGCACGCGTTTAGGAAGTCATCGCTTATGGTGCTTCTCATGCTAAGGGAAAATGCCCAAGCTACTCCATGTGTAAGAAGGGTACTAGACGTCCCAACTGAGGAACCATCACAAACTGATGCACTCGATGGCTCAGCCTTATCCTGAAAATGTAATCAAAGATTAACCTTGTGCAAGATAAATACACGAACATATACTTCAAGGAATTTCGAAACACACAACCATTGCCAATAAAATTGTATAAACACGGACGGAAATGAAATAGTAACATTTTTATCATTTGGCAGCCTCTGATACCTTAGATTGAACGGAGTTCTGGAATCCTGAATGAACAAATTTTGAAAAGCAGCTTGCAATATGTGGCACGGTGGACGTAAACCATGTCTTCAACTTGTCAGCAGGAAGCTGAACTTCTAGTGTCGAAAAATCCATTTCCCAGACATCCACACTACTGGCATCTTCAACACAAGAGACAACAGCGGATAACACCAAATGATCCACACCAGGAAGATCAACTCTTGTCATTACTCCCCAAGCATCACAATCCACCGCATAGAAATTCATCACCCAACACATCCAAAACAAAACGATCACATCACTAGCCAACAATGACCCAGACATCGTAACCTCCTGCTCCTCCTCATCAGATTCAAACCCCAGCTCTACACTAAACCCGCCTTTTTCATTGCTCAACTTAAAAACCTTCAATAAATTCCCAAGCGCCACAGATGTCGAAACACGCCCACAACACTTCATATATCCATTCAGAAACTCAATCCAACTTATTCCACCCTTCTCAACAATAAAAAAATTGTCAACCACCGCTTTACCTACGTGATCCAACACCTTCGCCAAGCGGCCAGATACCTCATTTTCCTCCACCGATCTCAATTTATCACTACTTAAACCAAATACCTCCTGAAATCATACATACCACTCATCAAATTCAACATTCGAAACAACAATTCTAAAACTCCCAGTTCCTTTCATTACTCACAATTCACAAAAACCTTAAATCATAACCTAAACTCTAATTTTGGTAATCCAAATTTTCATCAAAATCAACTTACACCAAAAAGGCTGACAAACCGCATCACCCAAACTTCAAATTCATTAATTTCAATGTAAGCTGAATGGATCATGAAGCAGAATTACCTGAAGGGATGCGACAGGGACCAAGTTCGTCTGAGAATCAGCGAGTGAAGAAAACGATTTTTGTAGCATTGGTAGAGCTCCGGTGGAAGCCGCTAGGGCTTCGATCGGAGGCGGAGCAGCTGACGACGTGGACGACGACGCTCCCATTTTCAATCCGCCGATCGAAATCGGTAGAATTTCTATGAAATAAAAAATAAAAAACTCATAAAGAGAAAATATAAGTATCTTGAAATTAGTTGATGAACACGTCGATGTTTGATTTGAAGCTTCCTAACTGCATTAAATATCACATAAAACCGCGCCGTTCGTTGGATAGTAGGACTGAAACGCAGCGTTTTATGTTACAGAGAGTTGGCTCTTCTGCTTCAGAAAGGACGCTACTTCATTTGAGTCATTTTGGTAATAAAATGGATGAATTTTCAATTTTGACACTGCAGCCGACATATTACTCAAGGCTTTTGCTTCCGCGCATGATGATAAAAAAGATGCAGACGATAGATTGTTGGAAATTTTATGTTAATTTTATGGATGTGAAGAAAATGGTAGCGATATTTTTCTAATTATCAATTCTAGTGTGTTATTTATCATGATGGATCATTTTTCGATTTGTGCGTGTCATCTTCCTGCAGGGTCATGCTAATCTTCTCAGTATCGTTTGAATTTTATCGGATATCTCCGAAGGGACAAAAGTCATACTAACACTCTAACCAATTGAGTTAATTTTATTTTATTCAGACTAAGTGTGACATTGATGTTGTGTTATAACATCTTAAATGAGGGATTTTAATGTGGTAACTCATATTCAATACCTATGTACATCACTTGTGACTTCATTTGCTTGACATTCATGGAAATCCTGAATGTAGTTTGTAGTAGTATATATGGTGATGGTGAGTAAACCTCAACCTATTTAATGTTATAAGTAAACTCTGTGCAAAGGGACGAAGGGAGTAAAACACAAGGTTAGTATTCTAAAGTGCCACTTAAGACAACTCCAGCGATAATCAAACAAAACTCTCAAGTCCTGAACCTCTGCATGACTGCATCTATCAAATATACTCCAATTAATTAGTGGTAGCCTGTCTCGAACACTGCCTACTACAACAACTTCTTACGCAACTTAGAACATGAAACTCTCCTGCTTCATGCGGATGTGTCCCATACTGAGCTGCCTCCTTCAGGAGGCAGTGATGATGATGACCCGTTATTATTAGAGCCTTGTAGTGCTGCCGAGCTGTTCAAGAGCTTCATGCCTTCTTCCCTCATATTGCTGGACTTCTGTTGGAGATAGGATTCTTATGCATCGCACACAGCCAACAAATTCCCTGCTCACAACACATTTGAATCTGTTAGAATATGTAGTCGGAAAAAAGATACATGGGTCTAGATGATTGGAGGGAATTAAAACTAAGACTTACTCCCATGGATCATCCCCAACAAGAAGGACATCATTCTCAAAATCTACATAGACGAGCTTCCATGAGGAACCTCGTGGATCGGTGAGCAGGCCCTCCAGGCCGAACATACGCTCTATAGCTGAACAGAGTTCTTCGTAGTTTTTGAAGCTTGTGACGTCAATAGACCTCCCAACAGATCCTGTCTTTTGGACCTGCCAGCAAAACCACAAACAACTCAGATGGAAAGACAAAATGATAAGTTCGCAAATTCTCGGGGCATGATGGTTTCGAGATTTACCTTTGTGTATGTTCGCAGGGGGGGCGCAACCTGCTGCCATGAGTTAGTTTGTAAAAGACTGCTGTCGTCAAACTCCACATTGCTGGAAGACGTGCCGTTAGAGTTGTCTTGAAAGTCTTGTCGAGAGAAAGCCTGAGATTCTGGCAAGCTTGCAGAGGTTATCTAAGACTGCATATCCTGACTGGAACTGACAAAACAATCGGATGCATTCTGGAATCCAGGATCATCTACTTTACAAAATTTGTCCAAAAAGGTGCTGGGCCCGGAATGATCAACATCACTGGTATTAGTATTGCTGCCATCATGGAGGCAGCTATAAACTCCACTGTAGTTGCTGTCAAGGTTCTTAAAGCCGCTCCAGTTAGTTTTACTAGAAACTTTCTGAGGAAGAGACGATGGTCGCTCTGTTTGGAGGCGGAAATTGTTCAGCTGATTTTCCGATGAATCCTGGCCTAATGATGACACAACAGTGTTTCCTACTTCAGGGAAAACTGTCACTGAATCTTGAAAGCTGTACATGGGTAACGACGCAGGTGATCTGAAAACTCCAGGAAGCGATTGATAACTCGATGGAGCATTTGCCAACCATTCATCAGTTTCTAAATACGGGAGCAAACTGTTTATGCTGCCTAGATCAGCCTGCGGGGGTCCCATTTGCTGCGAATGAAAAGTTGATGAATCCATTGGCAGCGGCGATCTCCATGGACTCACTTGTTGGAACTGACCCAGGCTTTGGTTTGAAGGTATCTGCTGATTCAAAGTAGTGGGCGGGTTCATGGAACCAGAACCTGAGTTCTCGACTGCCTGAGGTGCACCCTTAAGCTGGCTTACTTGGGCTTTCACCACTGTGTCAGAAGATGCAAGTTCTGATTTAACGACTAGAATATGTTGTTCTACTTCTGGCTGGGTCACTTGTGAAACAAATTTCAAGTTTCCCGGGGCAAAACGAGCTGGGCAGGGTTGAGTACTGTTCTGAATTTGAGCCAAGGTGTTCCCCGAGGACATGGACTGATTAAGATTCTGCATCATGACAGCTTCCAAGGCCCTTGCATCTTGCACCGGAGCTCGGTTATAAGTAGAACTTAGTGGCATCGACGAAAAATTAGTAGGCTGATTCATCATCTGCGATTTCATCAGCATTGTCATCATTTGCTCTGAACATGGGTTGGGGATTTGATTGGCCATATGAAGATTCCCAAACACATTATCCGGCATTCGTACAAATGGCCTCTTTATCAAACTTCCCCAATCAGTTTCCGCACCTGTAATACAGAAACCACGAAGCTGGAGCCCCCGCAATTGCAGGATGTGATTAATTTATTGATGCAAATACGGGAAAGCGAATTACCGAGAAATCCATGGGTGAGTGGCCGCTTGTAGCCTGATGTCAATGAAGGAAAGATAAAAAGACTTTCAGGAGTCTCAATATCCCAAGGACTTACACGATTCGGCTTGTCACTGCATCCTGCTTCATCCCACTCAACCTATCCAAACAACCACAAGAAGACATTGAATCTTTCTTCCAATTTTTTTTTGTTTGAAAAAATGCACCTTTGTTATGAAAAGGAATGTACCTGAACGTTGCGCCACTTAGAACCGGACCACCTCAGAGGGTCAAGATCACTAACATTCACAATTGTTCCCATATACCTATGCAAGTAAAATCCTCTCAAACTTTAATTCTCAGTGTACATGAAAATTGCATGCTTTTGGCATCAAAAGCTCAGCGAAAATACGTATATACCTGCGTTTACCAGACTCTTCTGTTTCAAACATCATTCCAAACCTCATCCCGACTGAAATCTGAGTCCCATATACAGCCTTACGAAACTTAGCCATGGAAATAACAAACTCTGATGGACAATGCCTGTAAGTAAAACCAAATCACAAAACAATTTCAAAAAAAGGATTCAAAATTCTCAAATTAGGGTGTAAATTTTTTCTCCCACCTCTTACCTTGGGTTGTAGAAAATGGTGAATTGACTCCGATTTGACGCAGCATGAGCAGCGGCTGCAAGCACACCAATGTGCATACTGTCGGCTGACAGTACAGACGATGGCAGTGTTGTTTGCTGACGATTTGCTCGTCTGATGCCAACCATTAGCTGCGACTTTTCATCTCTGCATTTAATCAATGGTATTTTATAGTGTATACATATTATTATGTTTGAAAAATAGTTTCATAATGAAAGCTACCTTATGAAAAGGACGGAATCTCCTTGTCGAAGCCTTTTTGCACTTACATATAAGCTCCATCCGGTGGTGAGAAGATGCCTCTTTGGCTGACCTATACAAACAAAAAAAATAAAAATGACGATGGGTTAGACCTCTAGTGCTCCACAAGCGGACATAACAGTCATAAAATTAGCAGATACCCATACCGCGGTAG
Source organism: Echeveria elegans (assembly GCA_035048345.1). Classification (NCBI taxonomy): domain Eukaryota; kingdom Viridiplantae; phylum Streptophyta; class Magnoliopsida; order Saxifragales; family Crassulaceae; genus Echeveria; species Echeveria elegans. The sequence continues at coordinate 5,944 of JAWWMW010000089.1, read as the reverse complement.
ATGTGCCTAAACGTCCAAGTATTGTCATGCAAGTCTCTAACAACAAGCTCTTGGGTCGGAGGCAGCATTGTGTAATCCTGCATTAAATTAAACGGCAGCGTAAGTTATACAAATGAAATGATAAGAGTTTCTGATAAACAGAATTTGTTAAGTTGTTCGGTAATTAAGATATTGAAGAATCTTACAAGTGATGGGAAGAGCTTTTCAGCTGCTCTTCGTGGCACTGAGAAGCCCCCATGAGTACTTGTATCACTAGCTGTCAGAGTCTTGCAAAAGAACTCATTGGGATGTTTACTCGGCCGACCAAAATCCTGTATCGAGATGATATCTTTCTCCTACACAGGTAAAAACTGTAATGAGTACACAGTCTGTGTCCAACACTCATGAGATCCACGTATGTCTTTTGGGATTCAAGTATTTGCACATATATGAGCTTACAGTGTTCACTGGCTGAAGACGTATTTGCGCATATATTTCGTCGGTCTCCTTGTCAGCCTATAGAGGAGAGTACACGTTAAATGTGAAAAGTTCATTAAGATGAGGCTCATTATATACATAACAGACGATAAACACTTACGTGCGGAGTAACATCATGAACTTGGCACAGCAGCTGCGACGGAAGATTTGGGTAGTTCGGGATCTGAGAGGTGGCTGATCTTTTCGTTGAAATTGCCACCTGCAAATCAGATGTAGCATGGCTATAATAATTAATAACAATGTGATACACGATCAAAAGCTACATGAGTTTTCACAACTTGTAATACTTCAGGCAGTAAGCAGACCTCCAGTAAAAACTAATACAAAAGAAATGGTAAGCATAATTAAAACTGATGCTACTGAAGTCAGTATGCTGCGTCAACAAATATGTCCACGGATTTGGTAACATATTCAATATCTGCCTCTTGAACAAAACAAAGGCGATTAGGTTTCACTGAATACGAAGTAGGTAAGGGTGATGGGATAATGAAAGAATCGAACGTGAGAGGAGTTTGAATTTGTTGGTAATCACAGGTTACAAATGTATGACAGGTATTCAGTTATCATATGAATCAAAATATCCTTCACAACCATCTTCCTCAAGGACGTAAACAAGCGATAATTCAACATTAACTGCAATTTGTTCAAGTCAATATTGTTAACCCATGAAGAGACGAAACAAACCTGTTCACTATGTCCTTGTGGAAAGTAATACACAAGGCTTCCAATCTGAGGAAGCGAAACTAGCGGCCCAGCACAAGCGTGCCACAGCTCAGAATTCATCGTCTTAGATGCCCCAAAACCTGACAGTATTAAGCCAAACCTAACCTTCAAATTCTAAACTTAAAACCTCAAATTGTAAACAGCTCCTCGACAACAAGTCCATACCCAAAAGCCATCAAACAAAATTAGTAAAAGAACACGCACCAGTAGGATCTTGCAACTCCTTGAGCATCTTCATTTCTTCTAACAAATTGGTCGAAATCCCATCACTCAGACCTCCTGGTTTCATCTTCTCTTCAGCAACAGAACCCATTTTGCAACTCTACTTATCTACTTTTTGAAAACTGATTTGACCAGGAAGCTCACATTCATATCAACCTCAGCCAACAACAACAAGCCCCAATGTGAAAGAAACACTTCAAACTTCAACAAGAGCAGCAACAACAACTACTATGTAACAGTGTCGCAGGGGAGTATTAGGCGGGTGTAATCCAAACCAGACTTGCGCTGCGCAAATGAGGAATGGAGCTCTCAGATCGGGAGACAACTCAGGTGGGGAAGGTTGCCTGACGAATACTGAGCAAATGGTTAGAAATGTCAGAGAGGAAGATTGGGAATATTTTTTGATTTGCAAAAGTTGATTTCTTTCTTGCAGACCTCACCCGTACATATAGGAAAGAGAAAACGCAACAACTAAATGACCGACTAACAACTTGACACTGAACGAATAACAATATGACGCTGACTCGATAACGAACTTGATAAATTGTAACAGCTCTGTTACATACTACAACAAGAACAAAGCTGCAATGCGCTTCTTCTTCAACAAAGTGACAAGACTATAAATCTTCAAAACAAGGGGAGATACACTTGAGAGAATCTCTCCAAGATCATGATCAGTGGTTGAGGGAACAAAGAGCACGCCCCCAGAATCCAAAAAACACACTAATCAACAAAACCCAAAAAGCAACGTCTCTTGTTACAAAAATCCAAACACCCTTTTAACCAAAAAAGAGTCTTCCTTTCATCAACACACAAAACTTCTCATCAGTTTGCATCAAAACACGCCTCCCGAGGACCTGCTTGTCGGACTAATCGATTCAAAAAATCTCCCCTTTTCCTTTTCTTTACTGTCTTTAGTCTTAAACTACACTTTGTTGTTTTCACCGAACCTTCATCGAAGAAATCCTGGCAAAACCCATCACAAAATCACCATCAACAACAGTAAAGATTCCACCTTTACACACACATTCAATCAAACAAACACCCACTGAATCTGCAGTTGGGTGGTTCAGTGAGTTGCCCGGAGGACCAAGTGAGACACTTCGTTAAATGGGTCGGTTTCTGAAGGGTGACGGGATTTGATTTAAGGTGTAAAGATTCAATTTTTAATTTTTTTTTGGGTCGAAGAGAAAAAGGTGAGAAAGATGGTGACCACTAGAACACGAAATCGGAGGCATAAACTACAGTTGAATTTAAATAATGTGCCCAGGTAGCAGAGAAATGTGGTGATATTCATGGAAATACCGAAACTGAAAAAAGTATAGAGAAACCCATTAAAATGTGAAACTATATGGATAGTAATAATAATATTTTCATTTTCATTTTGCACGTTTTTTTATTACAATTTTTCAAAAGGAATCAATGTATAACTATCGTTCGGAATACAGGATCCATGAATTTTATTACTAATGGAAAAGCGACCAACGATCAGGAATCACTAACCATAAACAGTACAACTAAAATAATCAAAATAATTAAATAAATAAACAAATAAATAAACAACCGCTCACTCTTCACAGGATTAAACCGCAGATGAGGAGAGAAATGAAAAGCCTCTACTCACCACAGGTTGCACCGCAGACGAGGAGAGAAATAACAACCTCTCACTCGCAGACGATGAGAGAAATAACAACCTGTCACTCGCAGATGATGAGAGAAATAACAATCTCTCACTCGCAGACGAGAAGAGAAATTTTGACTGGATCCCAAGGAAGATGAATAACTTGAGACAATAACCAGCCATTCCAAAATAGACCAAACCGAATCACCGTCCCACAGCAACAACATCACTTATAGTGGACTCTGTGGCACGTGTAAAATATCCAAGCGATTACTAGGATTCATGGCTCTGGAGAATTTTTGTTTCGCACGTTTAAAAATAAAATTTACATTTCTTAAAATAAAATATTATTTTCTTTATTTTTACTCTCGCATTCTTCATCTTTAATCATTATTTCATTTTAGGAGGGTTCGGGTATAAACTATAAAGTGTTTTATTTTTATAAAGTATTAAAAATTTAGGATCCGTGACAAATTTTTAAACAATGACTGATATTACCCTATTTTTAGAAATTTAATTATAAAATTTAAACTAAAATTAATGGCAGGGGTATAATCGTCATATCCTTTTAGATGAATCTCATCCTTAATTTGTCGGGATTGGGTTGTCCGGCCAAAACCTACCAAAAGTGAAACTGATTTATTTCTTCCAAAAGTGAAGTAACCAGATCCGAAAAATCCTACAATAATCGGCGACGGCTGTATGCACACATAGGGAGAAGGTTGTGTGCAATCCGTTGCAAACAATTAGGGAGCAAGGGGAGCGCGTGAATCGCCATGATGAGCATAGGAGCGCTTGAATCGCCCTCGTCGTTGCTGAATTGACTCGCCAAATTTGAGAGCCGCACCTCGCGTCTTCTCGACCAGCAGTCGTGTGAGTTGTTGTCAACCAAATTGGATATGGGGTCGTGGAGCTTTGGTGGACGAGATGGGTCTGGTGTGCTTGATTTCTCTATTTTTTGAACGTGTCAGGTCAATAGTAAGGACAAGTCGGGAATTATAAAAACTAAATAGAGGTTAGATAATCTTTGAACATCAAATTTTGTTAGTTCTGTAGTGTGGACGTGTCAGAAATTATAAAAATCAAGCAGGGGATAGAAAAATTGTCATATCTACTATGTAAACAAGTCGGGAATTAGAATACTCAAAGAGGGGACATGAATTATTATTTTTGATAAACAAATAGGAAAACTGGTGAGGAATTATAAAAAACAAATATATAAAAGATTCACAACATAGCGATGTTGCTACTGAATCAAAAATCGTCTATTTTCTTTTGACAAAACAGATCAAGTAGATAAAAGTGGTTACCATACTTGAAACGTGTGGCAGATTATAAGCGATAAATATACTAACAATTTTACAAATAATTAATGTAATTCAGTTAATCTGAAATACTCAATCTAACCTTTTGTGAATTTATTACTATTAAACTATTGATTAATTATAGAGCGTAGGATCAAAAAAATGAATGACCTAGATGTTTTAACACTTTTTATTTTAGAATCCCATTTATGTGTGATCCATTGCCTTTCATTTTTTACACTTAAAAAAAAAATTCATCAGTGATTACTCATCACTCTTTTTATCATTTTCTCTCTCACATACACTCTCTTACTTCATCATATTCTATTTACTCCCATTTTCTAACAACTTATTTAATCTGCGTACACTTATCCTTATATAAGGACTAAATAGGGATGGAGGGTGTATATATTTTTTTTTTTTGAAAATTTTCGATAGTAATCTATTGTTGAAGTATTAGGTTGAATTTTGTGAATAGAAATGAGGTACTGTATAATTTATTTTAGTTTGCGACTACTGATTCCTAATGACTAATGTTTGATTTGGACGTTGAACGTCAATCTATTACAGTAATCTAGGACGTGGATTTATTTAAAGGTTAATTTAGTGGAGTGAGAATTAAAATGAACAATGCGAGTTTCTGCAAAAGGGGTTGTGGCCCAACGATTACACTTTTGGTCATTGTACTAAGAGGCTCAAGTTCGAGCCGCCCTAGATGTATATCCGCATTGAGTCAGAAGAATGTTTTGACATGTCGTAAAGTGGTGTCACAAAATACGTCAAACAATATTTATAAAAACTAGGGTGACCAAGTGTCATATCCAAGGGAACGGTAGAGACTAAGTTAGGTAAACTATTTATTCGAGGTAGTTGTAAAGAAAAAAAAAGGATTTTATATTTAGTTTTGTTTTAAAAGGACAAATATTAGTAAACTATCTAAATTAGATGACAAAAATCTTAAGTTCACCAATAGTACTCACAGTTTATGTTGAACATGTTATTAAATAAAGTGGAATAATATTGAGTTGATTTTAATATAGGACTAGTTATGCATATACGATGTAATTCTCACTAGTATGAATTTTTATTTACAAGATAAATTGCAGCTATATGACGATAATAACTCTCACTGGTACGCGTTTTGAACTATATTTGTAGAGTTTAACTTCATTAGCATCACTGGTACACATTTTTGCTAATTCCGTTAAACACTTTCAAGACTAGTCTTTTGTCGATCAATAGCCGCACGTGGTCAGATATATGCTATCTTCTGACTAAAGAATATTTAACCTCGTACATTGCTAGCTTTTGCCCTTTTCGGTACAATACTAATCTGGGTTCATCCATTGTGATTCTTCCCCGAGATTGTGTACTCATGCGGTTGTGTCAAACGTTTGTCAAGACATTTAATCATAAACACACAGAAGCGTAGGATAAATATATTAATTTTCAAATCAAAATAATTCATAAAATAGTATGTAAACATATTCAAACACTCATGAGTACAAATGATCCATTGAATTCCGTCATGAGGTTAGAACAAATTACATGACTACATTAAAAAGAAAGTAAAAATGAAGAGAAAAAGTATAAGGGC
>JAWWMW010000087.1:46080-64339 GCA_035048345.1 Echeveria elegans | reverse complement strand
ATGCCGAACAAACTAATAAGGGTTAATGTAAATATTGTGTTTTCATATTTGTCCATTTTTAATTTAAAAATCATTTAATATTATAATTTAATCTGAGACGTAGGATGAATAAAATGAATGAACATGATCTTTTTTTATTTTTTATTTTAAACACTTCTTTTTATTTAATCCAATCTCTTTTTTTATTACAATTTTCCATAAAAGCGAATTAATGTATATATCAAAATATACATGAGACTATCATATCATATCATTTAATATTAACGACTGTGACGTTTATGTATGGGCTTGAGATTCATATCAACGACTGATCTCAATCTTAATATTATCCGAGTTCTACCTGACTTAAGTGATTAATAAAATGTCTTCATTAACTTTAAGTTTTATGACCGACATGAACTATAAAATACTTAGTTGAATTATATGAACTATAGTTATCTATCTAATAATATAAATAAATAGGGAAGCAAAAAAACATAGTTGCATGGTCATTTATCAACCAAAATTTGTGGTGGTTGGTAAAATTAAAATCTAATCTGGTTTCAAAATTTACACATCCACATGGCTTCAAAAATGATCGATCGAGTCTCGTTCATATTTGACCTGTTCGATTGTGCGTTCTGGACATTTCCGTTGGGACGACGGGCATTACGCTAGTATATATATATAATTGAATAGAGAGGGTTTGGTGGTGGAGTCATCAATTCAAAATAATTTTAAAAATATCACTCAAAAATGACTTGCCCAATTTATCCTTATCCACGGACCCGTTTAAATTTACACAGACTATACAGGTCATTTTAAATTTACACAGGCCATACGGGTTCGTTTAAATTTACACAGTCAAAACGGGCTCAGTCTGACCCATTAAAAATTAAAAGTTTAAATTTACGCATAACACACAGATCCGTTTAAATTTACACAGACTACAAGTGCCCTGCCACAAGCGTCTGTTCCCCGCGTTTTCGTAGCGACGACGGATGGATCGCTAGTCTATATATATAATAGAATATGATGGATTTGGTGGTCGGATCATCAATTCCAAATAATTTTAAAAATATCACTAAAATATGATTTGCCCAATTTATCGTTACACATGGCCCGTTTAAATCTACAAAGATTACACGAGTCCAGTCTGACTCATTAAAAATGAAAAATAAAAAAGTTTAAATTTACTCATAAAATAAGGATCCGTTTAAATTTAAACAGACTACACGAACCTGACCCCAAGCGTCTATCATCGCCATCGGAACAACACGCGGGTGCTAGCATTAAATGACTGAAATAGATGAATAATATGTAAATTTCGCAATTTTATCACGTGTTGCCAACCCTCTTATTCTGAATGCGTCTCTCTGTTGATTGAGATTCTTGTACAGCTTGAAAAGAGCGCAGCACATCAGACTGACTGCAATGGAGATGAAGAAGGTAAGAAAGGTTGTTGTTGCCGCTCTCCAGTTCGCCTGCACCGACGACGTCTCTACCAACGTCGACACTGCCGAAAGGTTCTTCCTTTCTTCTTCGTATTCATCTTGTGTGTAACTTGACTTTGAACAAACTTCTGATTTTGATTTCTGATTGGTTGGCTGGTTAGAGTTCCGGAACTCACTCGTCAGTTCTGATTGGTACGCAAGTGTATACGTAGGGTTAATCAGATCTGCAAAAGGAAATTGCTTGATACTTGGATTGAACAAAGCTTTCGAATTTTGCAAAATTTGTTTTCTTAATTAAGGTCAATTCATATCTTCAAATAGTCAGCAAATTTCCTTGATGCTTTAAGTTGGTCAATTGTGATTGCTTGGTGTTACATATGCCTGCCGGTACGTGTTGTGTCTTGTTGATGTAAGTTTGTTTTTAAATCCTGGAATTGTATTCTGATTTAGGATCTTTTCCAATTCTGCGTGTTTTATTTATATAGGTTGGTTCGGGATGCTCACAAGAAGGGTGCGAACATTATTCTAATTCAGGTATGTGCATCCATTTGGCTGCGGATTTCTTTTCTTTTTGAAACAAGAACTAATTCATTAACATCCCTTTCTGCCTGGATTCTTGATGTTCTGTTCAAGACTTGACGGCGTCATACATAGCATAATTCAGTTATGATAGATAGATACTGCCTAATCACCAATCAGTCCAGGTTGACGCCAAAAGAATAAACTGCTTATGTTTTCTTGAAACATTAGAGTACTATTGGTTATTGTGCTTAGACCGTCATTGTTGAACATACTTCAACCACATGTCTATGGATTCGACATGATACCGTCCAATGAATACAGGATTTACACTTATGGAAAACTCATGCTAGACCTCACTATGTTCTCAGGAATTGTTCGAGGGATACTACTTTTGTCAGGCACAAAGGGAGGATTTTTTCCAAAGAGCTAAGCCGTACAAGGGACACCCTACTATACTAAGGTAATCGAAGCAGAAGGTCGTGTTGAATATGCATTGTCTTCCCATTTGTATCCTTGCTCAAATCATTATAACAGGTCCATATATTGTGCTAAATTTTGTGTACCTTCATCCTAGCGAATGTAATGTGGTATATACTCTTATGAAACAGGATGAAGCAACTTGCGAAAGAATTGGGGGTGGTACTGCCAGTGAGTTTCTTTGAAGAAGCAAACAATGCACATTACAATTCCATTGCCATAATAGATGCTGATGGTGCTGATCTTGGATTGTATAGGAAATCTCATATTCCTGATGGACCAGGTCAGTGGAAGGCGCATCTTTAGAATGGATCGTGTTGCTTGATACTTATTTTTATATCAAATTGCTAAGGAAGGAAGTTTTTTTAGGTTACCAAGAGAAGTTCTATTTTAACCCAGGAGATACCGGATTTAAGGTATGTTTACAAAGTTAAATGAACTTATTAGAACTTAGAAGTTGGTTAGATACCTGTTTTATTTTGCGTTAATGAGCACAATAACCTGTTTCCCTTAATATGTAGTCAAGTTATCGATCTTCACACATTCTATTATTGACATTGATAAATTATCTTATATATTAATCCCGAAGGCTTACACTCATGGGATTTTGCTGACAGGTTTTTGAGACCAAGTTCGCGAAAATTGGTGTTGGTAAGGCATGTTTTGCATTATTGTCCGATATCTTCATTGATAAGCTTAACCAAATCTTTAGATCTTCACTATTCAATATCTTAACCATGAATACAAGCTGTTGTATTTTTGTGGAAACAGAATCATGAATCCCTTGTTTAGTGTTGTCAAAACACTATTTGTATCCCTGAGATATGATGGATATTAGACATGATAACTGAAGGAGTTCTCTCTCTCTGACAGCTATTTGCTGGGATTCAGTGGTTTCCTGAAGCAGCCCGAGCTATGGCACTTCAAGGTGCAGAGATCTTATTTTACCCGACTGCAATCGGTACGGAACCTCAAGACGATGGCCTCGATTCCCGTGAGCATTGGAAGAGAGTGATGCAAGGGCATGCAGGCGCCAGTCTTGTAAGATGACTAATTTAGCCATATCAGTGTTGATGTTCCAATTATATGTCGTTTATTATTCTCTCTATGAAAACATACAATTACTTTGGGTTGAGGAAGTAAAAAATAATCAAAATGCGTCATTGTGCAATTGCTGGTTGCTTAGAGTCGAATTGCAAAGTTTGCTGAAAACTGAATACTTGGGTTCATGACAGGTACCTTTAGTGGCTTCAAACCGCATTGGGAAAGAAGTAATCCAAACTGAGCACGGGGATAGTGAGATAACATTTTATGGAAACTCGTTCATTGCAGGTGATTCTTTCTTTTATATCAGTTTATGCGCGAAATATTAGGTGGGTTACGAATATTTGAACTCTTTCATTTTTGTTTAGTTTGTGCGCTCCTATTGCTTATTTGGTTACAGGGCCAACTGGAGAAATTGTTGTCTCTGCTGATGATAAAACAGAAGCAGTTATTACTGCAGAGTTTGACTTGGATAAGATTAAATCAAAAAGGCATAGCTGGGGTGTTTTTAGGGATCGGCGACCAGAGCTATACAAGGTGCTTCTCACATTAGATGGTGCCAGCAAATGAGCGGCTCAAGGAAATTATGAACTGTCAAGTTTTCAAGAGTTGCTAATCAACTTTGGCCATCAGCAGCCCATCAGCTCGAGCTAGGTTTGTATTCACTTGTGAAACGAACTTCAAAGCTCTTGCTCTGCCTCCAAAGAATAATCTTCGTGAGTTTTTACTATACAGAACCTTTAAGTTTTTACAAAAGTTTAGGTAAAAAATAAACAAATACAATATGATAAAAATATTAATTAATAATAAAAATTAAATACGTGATTATTAGAGAATATAAGTGTACAACGGTACGAACAAAAAGTAAAAGTAAAAGTAAAAGTGTGAAACATAGAAGGAAAGGACACAGAAAGGGTAGTGTCCCGAACCTTTATATTTCTTCCTATTCACAATAGCATCTAAGTTGAGCAGTTTTTGGATATCAAACGGACTTCCTGGTAATTTTAATGTAGCCGATTTCTTCTTTTTTGCAATCAGTTTCGCTACAGTACCCGCTGCTCTAGCTAGTTGTCCACCCTTTCCAAGTGTAATAGTTCGAGTAGCTCACACTTGTTCTGTATTTCTATTTCCCCCCTATTTAAAACCTCATTTGAAATTACGGCTAAAATTTCATATTTTATGTTCGAATGGATGGTAAATTAGTGGAACTTTATCACTGTGAGTTAAAAAATCAATTGCAATGTAAATAAATAAATAAATAAAAATATATATCTACACTAATAATAAACTTCCATCCTCAACACACAAACACCAACCACCCAATTTTTCTTACTAATTCCATCATGTTTCTCACTAAATATTCATTACAATAAGACAAAAATGTTCATCCTCACCCTCCTTATTTACACTACATGTCATTCATCATTATTCATCTATATTTGATTGTATTTGCCTGTATTTCATTGTATTTAACCGTATTTGATCGGGTACATTTCAAAAAATATATATAGAATTAAAAAAAATTATAAAATTAAAAATTATAAATGGAGCGAAAAACGTTGTAAAGCTTAATTAAATCGAATGAAGACACTGAAAAATTTTCGTCGGAACGACGGTAATGCAGCTAGTATATATATAATAGGATTTTGTCCACCCTCATTTATCCGTTGATAAAGTCCTCTAGGTGAATAAATAATTTTCTTCAAAAGCAACTAAGGGAGCATTTCCCTAATAATTCGGCTGTTTATAATGTTTTATATTAGCCTCTATTGTTCGAAATGGGAACCTCCTACGCCATCGAGATCAGTTGTCATTTTTGGTAGGTCACACTCCCTAGAGAATGCTAATGTGGCCGCTGCTTTTGGCGAGCAAACGTTGTATTTGAGTTTGCCTCACACTCACTTGTGTGAATGTTACGGATTATAAAAAGGGATTTCTCGTTTATGTTCGAAATTGTAGCAAAAGCCGAGGCCGACCTTACCAAGAAAAACATTATGGATTCTCAAGTTGATTGGCTATTTCCAGAAGGTTTAGCTGGTCCAGAGTGCACTCATGTGCCATGTCCTGATCTGGTTTTTGCCAAGTTTGTATCCTTTGATTCCAAACAAACAAAATCTCTGACCTTGTCGTATGACAATATCCATTAAAATCAAAATCAACATCCGCCCGATGATCAGGCCTCTTTCCATTTGAACTTCCAAACTCAAATCCAAAAAATTATATTTCTAGCGAAAAGCAAAATAAAATAGATTAATATATCACGTCATTTTTAAAACGCCGAATCACTTGCAAAACAAAACAATAGTATGCCATCATAACTCAATTATTTGTGAGATTTGACGATTCAACGATTGTAGTTAATTAACATGTAACATGCAACATGCAACTCGTTTTAAACCATTTATGAAATGCTGACAAAATGACTGGAAACAGAAGTCCATAAAACAGAAAGTCTCTATAGTATAATCATATGCATCCATTAAGTAATATAAACAAAATCTCGGAGATTTTCTTATATTTTTTAGTTGGTTGGTACAGGAGTATTTTTAAATATCTAGTTATATCAAGTACATTATCAACCTAACACAAGCATTTCATCAAATGAGTCTGAAAACCTTCTTAACTGAACCAATAACCACCACCAATTGATAAGAGACTTTCTTACATTTTAAATTAGGTTGTCCCTCTCCATTCCAACCAGGAGCGGAGTCAGAAATTTCTAGCGTGGGGTTGGATTTTTAAGGGATGATTTTTTTTTGGAACAGTAAAACAAAATGGAATGATAAATTCAGCATCATATAAACTCATATAACACCTCAAATTATAAAATCAATATCCAAAAAATAAAATTTTGCAAAATAAATTATGAAACCCTAACCTTAGAACTATGCTCGCCGGGCGCCGCTCCGTCCAACTGCACTAGCCATTCGCGTTATCTCCGGCCGCCGATTCGTCCTCGCCACTCGCGTCGTCTCTGTGTCGACCCTGCCGAACGTTCCACGCCGAGCCAAAGGTCTCCCGTCCCGTCTCCGCTCGTGGCGTCTACTCTCCGAATTTTTTTACGCAGCTCATTTATTTTTTTGTTTTGATTTTGACCAAAATGACGGCATTTCGGAGAAGACGAAAGGGGCGGCGGGGGCGACAACAGGCGGCTGCTAGGGCGAGACTGAAGCATACTCGGAGTTTTTTCAGATCAAGGTGAAATCGGCCGACCCACCTGACTCCGCCACTCATTCCAATCAAATATATCTCTCCGTAAACTAATCAAAATAATAATAAAAGAAGATAAAATCAAAGAGCTTGAGCGCAGTCTTATTTTCCTGGTGAATAATATCAAGCAAAACAGGATCAACAACAATCCAACTATCAACTCTAACCTTAAACTTCCTCTCCCAACACAAAACCCTAGCAGTCCCTTCAATATTAACTTCAGCATTCAACACCATCTCCCTCTTCCCAACATCCTTAACCAACTTCCCAGCGTGATTCGCTAGCTCCATCCCACTCAATCTCGTCGGCAACTTCAATGTCTGACACGATTTTCTACTCGGTTTATTAAAATAGTGGGATTTCCAGAAGATGAAAAATGGACGAAAAAATAATTTCAAAATCAAATCCTAAACCGGTGTCGTTTTAATTCTAGTGCGAAGACAAAACAAAGCAGGCACGCCACAAAAAGACCCAACCAAACACACCCTAACTAACTCGTCATCATCTCCCTCGCTGACATCACCAACTCGCCATTTATCTTCCTATCCGCTCCGCGATCGATTCTCCGATGGCGATCGTCTACGCCTTAGTCGCTAGGGGAGGAACGATTGTACTCGCCGAATTCAGCGAAGTCACCGGAAACACCGGCGCCATCGCGCGGAGGATTTTGGAGAAATTGCCGTTGGATGAGAGTGGGAATGATTCCAGGCTCTGCTTTTCTCAGGATCGATACATATTTCATTTACTTAGATCTGATGGCCTCGTCTTTCTATGTATGGCGAATGACACATTTGGAAGTATGTCACTTTCGAACTCTTTTTTTTTTCTTTCTAAACCCTAGAATCGTTTGCTTTGTGGCTTCTTTCAATTTGGAGTTTAATGTGAAAATGTTTTTGTATCTGGCAATTATAGTACTCACTTTCTAGCTTAGAACCTGATTAGGATAACTGAACTGGTTTGATATGGCAACAACATAACTCAATATGGAAGTGAATAAAACTTCTGTTTTTGTTGTTGTTGTTGAAAACTGCAATTTGCTGTTTTGGACATCATTCACTGTTTGCTATACTTTGTATACATACTATATGTGGTCATTTTATGTAATCCTTTGAGATTTATGGTTCTTGATATGATTTAGGAAGGGTTCCGTTTACGTACTTGGAAGATATCCACAAGCGTTTCATGAAGAACTATGGAAAGGTAGCTCATTATGCTCCTCCATATGCGATGAACGATGAATTCTCAAGAGTCTTGCATCAGCAAATGGAATTTTACTCCACCAATCCGAGTGCCGATACTCTTAGTAGGGTCAGGGGAGAAGTTAATGAGGCAAGTACCGTATGCTAGCGTTAGAGTTGTTTAATGCCCGATGTATTTGTCGGTTTTTTCCGTTAGTCTGCTTGGTTCTATATATCAGATTACCGTAAAGTGTTTTTTCCTCTTATGCCGTGGTTCCGTCTGTTGAATAGACAATAGAGACTTCTTTATTTGTCTCCTTCTATATAAATGATTCAGTGCTGAACTAGTTGGTATATATAATTTACCATGGATAGTTACCTTTAGTAAATGTCACTAGATGAATATCTTGTATAAAGCATATACTCTTTTTTTATTGGTAGTCTCATTTGCATATCAGCAGTGCTAGTAGAATATATTCCCTCTTTTCTTTATCTATGTGTGTGTCAGAGTATTGACTTCAAATATGTCAATCAACAACAATAGTGTTAAATTTACTTTTTCCAGCAGCTACCCGGATCGAATATGCCTCAAATTTCATTGGCTGACATTATCGTGCTCTGGATTTGCAGGTACGTACGATCATGGTGGAAAACATTGAGAAAATACTTGAAAGAGGTGAACGGATTGAGCTACTTGTGGATAAAACTGCTACAATGCAAGATGGTGCATTTCATTTTAGGAAACAGTCTAAACGTCTGCGCCGTGCTCTATGGATGAAAAATGTCAAACTTATGTAAGTATTCTTGTTCAATTTCATGATAGAAATCTGGTGCCAATAATCCAGTTGGATATGTTTGGAATTTGAGTAATTTTCTTTGATGGCATCTTAAGTTGCCTAAATTTCCTCAAGTCAGCGTTTCGGGTAGTGCACTTGTGTATCATTGCCGACTGTTTCACTTCCAAATTAATATTATCTTGAAAGCTGGAAGATTTGTGATTTCGTAGTGCAAGAATGCATTCTGATGGCTAACAGAAGCCTCAAACATACTAAATGCCATATTAGGAAATATTCTAGATTTTATGAACCATAAGTGAAGTCCACGAGTGGGTGAATCTATGTTTGATGATAGTTAAAGAGACAAAGAGTGTTATGTCTACATTTTGAAGATTCTCATACGCTATTTCTTATCGAATTACAATTTGGTTATACTGTCGGATATTTCCCATATTCAATGTTCAAGGCGTGGTATCATTCTTTGCTAACACAATAACTCATTATATTTGGCAGGGCACTGTTAACGGCTGTGATTGTGTTTCTATTGTACGTCATTATAGCTGCATGTTGTGGCGGCATTACGTTGCCATCTTGTAGAGCATGAATCTCCAATCAAGTGCCCAGATCTGCAGTGAGGTATGACATACATGGTCATTCCAGTTATCCTCTGTTAAGTTGGTGGCTCAATATGGTAACAGTGACCATGCTTTATTGTGAAAGTTTCCCCTAGTGCCAAACCAAGCTTTCCTGAATTTTGATGCCAAACGATGCTGCTTTTGGATTCCTCTGCCTCTTATCGTGTCTTGAGATTCTCGTCAACTATATGTGATGTAAATCAGTGTACAAAAATTGTCAATTGGTGTGTATATAATATAAGGGGATTTTGAATCATTATCTTATCATTGGCCGATTTTATGATTGTCAGATTTGACCTCTTGAACCTAATCTCCGTGATTACTTTGATTTTTTTTTTGTACCCACCAAGAATGAATCCCTGGATCTAGGGTTGCACTTACATGCCCTGCTTTAGCCAGTGTACCCGATCCCTGATGGGCGATGGCCCGTGATTACTTTGATTATTGTGGGTTTTTGTAAGTTGTTTCAGTTAGTATTAAAACTCATTTATGTGTGATACATCAGGTGTTACAAGTAAACTAGCTCGCCATTTAGCTATTTTGAGCAAACACTATTACTGGTATGGGTAATGCATTGCAGGCCGCATTCAGTAATTAGGGTGGCTGAGTAGGCATATCACTAAATGAAATTCTTCATTTACGGCCAACCCCACCCCTGAGCCAAGTGCTGAAAATATACAAACCAGCCTTTTGGCCGGCTGTCAATAATTTAATTGTACTGTGATAACACCTAAAAATACTAAAGAAGAAATTGCACGTCATGTTTTAAAACAATATGTGTGGGAGTTGTTGGTTTAATTTGTAGTTAGGGCTAATTATGAATAACCAATTAAGGGTATTTTGAAAGTCAAACTCAGTATGAATTTTTTTTTTCAATTAATCACTTATAAATTTCGCATCGTCAAAAATTCACATCCTTTTTACTATTCCAACAAAAAAAAAATCAAAAAATTCTAAAAAACATTGATTTTTTAAATATAAATATTGTTAAATTACAAATTTATAATCTAATTATGTATAAAAATCAAATATTAAATATTTTTTAAAAAATTTCAATTTATGTTGTAACTTAATTTTTTTAATTTCATATGAATGAAGTAAATTATAAAAATACAAAGTTAGCAACATTTTTATAAAATTTTCTTTTCATACAATATAGAATATTTTTTATTTTCCGATTCTATCGTGCATATTTAATATACTTTTAGATTTCATGTTTGTTTTATTTATTTTGAAGTATACTGTGTAGAAAACATTAAAGATTATAGAATTTGAATATATAGTTGCGAATCGTCAATTACAATCATTTCAAAATAGCACAGTTTTGAATTTTGATGACTATCTAGTTCAAATTACGTCATTTTTAATTATATCAATCTGAAATTGGCAAAAAATAAAAATTCAATTATGAATCTTGTATTCCGGACATACTCTTATATCTTGATGTATATATTGATTCCTTTTTATAAAAGGCGTATTATAATAAAAAAAATCAATCACAATTTATATATCAAGCAGAAATAGCACTCCGACGAACAACTAGTTTTGTTGCATGAACTTAAGTCTATCCACTCAATTCCACGTGTCAGAAACCCATTGACACAAAATCCATCTTCACAATCCACTCAAAACGTCTTACACCACCAGTCCAAAAACTCCGTCAATCTCGTTATTTAAAACTCTGCCAAACCATCCTAAAAATCATCCCTGATCCTCACACATCCACAATGGCCGCTGCCACAGCATCCTCAGCCATCGTCAGCCTCGGTGCTTCCTCCTCCAATCCCCGATCCGTCAGACCAAGCCTAGTCTCAAGTTAGTACATTTTTTTTATAACATCTAATTTCCGCACGTATTCAATCTGTCAGTACGTAGTTTATATTTAAAAATTCCGTCACGAGTTCACAGGTTAGAATAAACTTATGTTACCATAGAAATGTACGTTAGCACGAGGTCTGAACTCAGCACGTAACGACGTTACTTTGAATGCGCAGGCTTTGTGAAGGCTTGAGCGGCTCCTAGAAATTCTTTAAACTTGGCTGGAGCATCAGGAGGGAGATACACATGTAGCTTCCCTAGAGATTGGCTGAGGAAGGATTTGAGCGTGATCGGATTCGGGTTGATCGGGTGGTTGGCTCCCTCAAGTATTCCAATTATTAATGGAAAGAGTTTGACGGGGCTGTTCTTCGATAGCATCGGAGCAGAGCTAGCTCACTTTCCTACTCCTCCGGCTCTCACCTCTCAGTTTTGGTATGCACTCAAACTTTGCATTTTAGTATCAAATTTGTGGTACTGATTTTATGAATAGACTGATTGAGATTCGGAGAGCAGCAAACAACGTATTCACGGAATGTGTGTAATGTTATTTTAACATTGTCTGATCGATATGGATGTCTTGGTGTGCAGGTTGTGGTTGATCACATGGCATTTGGGTCTGTTCATCGTGCTAACGTTCGGACAGATTGGATTCAAGGGCAGGACTGAAGATTACTTCTCCAAATAAATCAACCAAAATACCCTCTGTAATTAAATCGACCTGCCATGTAATTTTCATTTTGTGAAACATCTAGAAGAAAGAGAACATGTACCACTTCTGTTTTGGTCTCAAGTACAAAAGTTGTCTCTCTTATGTTAAAAATAAAATAAAAATGAAATAGGTATTAAAAGTAAAAGTAAATATAAAACCAATATCACCTACTCCCTCACCTGGCGGCGCCAGATTCAGCCGTCATCAAACAGATACTGTATGCTTTTTCAATTTTACATCTGCACGATTTCTTTTGTGAATATATCTCATCCTCAAGTACATTATTGGTTAGGATTATCTACTCTACATCATACAACGCCATTAATGATTACTACTCCACCGTGTGTGACATTGACACTAACAGCTCCGGCTAAAGGAAGAAGCAGTCTCAGCTCAGCCCTCATGCTGCACAAGTTTGTCACAGAAGCACTTAAAGAAACTCATCAACCTCAACATAACCTTGGTAAAGTGACACCACCAATGGTGGATGACTGGCAACTAAGGATGGTACCCTCAGGCCCCGACCCGCTACACCATCATCTTGCTGTCCCCAAGAGTCCTCAGAAACCGTGTTAGTGGAAGATTGACTCATTGGCAGCCAATACGGTATCAATGTTCACCCAAGTACATATTATGGCTATTTTGTTAAGGCATCTATATATAAGTTGCACTTGTAAGGCACCTGGCATGTAACGCCCAACAGCCATCTTTTGTCCATTCCTGTAACTGTGCTTTATCCAGAAAATAAGACAACGAATCTAATAGCTGCCTTCCTGGCTAGTTTCTTGTACCCATCTACTGAAGATTTCTTACAACAGTCTAATGTATATAAATGCAGCAGACGTTCGTTATCTGTAGCAAATTCAGGTTAAAAGTGTTATCAAGTAAGCCTTCGCCTACTCAAACTAACATAAATGAGCCAGAATGATCAAGAAGACTGAAGCTGCAGGTAAAGTATAAATTGCACAAGAATAGGACTCATAATTGTTCCGATAATAAGCCTAGTGGCTGATCGGTTTCAGGCACATACCCATATAATCCAAGCTCACCAGATAAATGATCTAACACCTGATATATAGCATCTGTTTCAACATGGGACTTGTCGCTGCATGCGAATTCATGAACACTGTAGTCCACTTCTATTGTACTGATCCCTCGGGACTTTTTGATTCCAAGATTCTTCATTCGCCTCCTAACCACATTTGCACCACGCCATTCTCCAACTGCAGCATATATGTTGGATAAGAGAACATAGTTGGAGTCTGTGGAAGGATCCAACTTGACAAGAAGCTTATTAACTCTTTCGGCTAGCTTTAAATCCTCATGAGTTCTGCAAGCTGCAAGTAGTGAACCCAGTACGACTTCATTTGGCTTCACAGGCATGTTATCTATGACATCCAAGGCCTCCTCTAGCCTGCCAGCGCGGCTATAGAGATCCACAATGCATCCATAGTGCTCTATTCTAGGAGTAATCTTGTGAATTGTCTTCATATCATGATAAAGTTGTATACCTTCATCTACAAAACCAGCATGGCTACATGCAGTTAAAGCTCCTGTAAAACTAACCTCGCCTGGCTCAAAGCCTTCCTTTTGCATCAAACTAAAAAAATCCAAGGCCTCCAGCGCAAGCCCGTTAACTGCGAAACCAACAATGATCGAATTCCAAGAGACTACAGTTCTTGTGCTCATGGCTTGAAACACCTGATGAGCATATTCAATACAGCC
Source organism: Echeveria elegans (assembly GCA_035048345.1). NCBI lineage: Eukaryota > Viridiplantae > Streptophyta > Magnoliopsida > Saxifragales > Crassulaceae > Echeveria > Echeveria elegans. The sequence goes on along the minus strand of JAWWMW010000087.1, from coordinate 50,812 downwards.
ACATCGAGAATACACGTCGATCAAAGAGTTACTCACCCTTATATTATCTCTAAAATCATGTTTCAAAATAAATCGATGTAGCCACAATCCCAATCCAAGCATCCCCAAATTAGCACACGCAGCAAGAACAGATATTATAGTCACATAATCTGGCATCACCCCAGATAACTGCATTTCCCTAAACCACAACAAAGCTTGCTCAAAGTGCTCTTTTTTCACAAACCCGCCAATTAACGCAGTCCAAGATATTGCATCTCGCTCAGGCATCTCATCAAAAAGCTGAACAGCATCGTCAAACTTACCATTCCTCATATAGCCATTGATCATAGTATTCCACGACACATTATTTCTGTCAAGCATTTCATCGAACAGTGCGCGTGCAGCATCAACTTCCCCACATTTGGAATACATATCAACAGCTGCCGTCCCAACCATGACATTTCCCACATCCAAAGCCATCTTCCTCACAAGCCCATGAATGGATTTCCCAAATCTGCGCGTAACAAGTCTGGAATCCCCACACGCGGAAAACAGGGTAATGAAGGTTATGTGATTCGGTTGGACCCCTGCAAGTCGCATGGCTGTAAACTCAGAAGCTGCTTTATGTAGCTGACCAGCCCTGCAGCGTCTAGCAATGGAAGAAGTCCATAAAACAGTTGGGTCGACGGGCGGCCGTTGTCTAAGCTTATCACTGTTAATAGTGAGATCATCGCAATTCGTCCTTGTTGAGGAATTTAGATGTAAAGAATGATTCTTTTGGGGCGGAGTTTGAGAGGGGTTGATCTGTTTTTGACGCCGCAGCTGAAGCTTGTCAATTTGCTTCCGCGGCGTCGTAGCTGTCGGACAGAGTTGAGTCGTTGGAGGAGCACAAGCGGGAATATTCATTTTTCCAAAAATCAATTAGAAAATGCAACCACTTATACTCTAGTATTATAATTTGAGAAATCTTGTTCGTTCGTCAAATGCATCAACGGTTGCTATTGAAACACGTAATTTGACGTCACATAAGCGGCATATATTTGTATTGCATCTTATCCCATGAGAATGTTTCTTTCAAGATCACAAATTTTGAGGGACATGACATCATCTCAACCGTTGAATTTAATAAATAAATGACTGAGATAATGACACGTGTATAAGAGACAAATAATAAATGCATAAATACATATGTCATAATCTCAGTCATTAATTTATTAAATCCAACCGCTGATATGATGTCTTCTTTCATCGGATACATTCTCATTAAACCTTCCACTGCATCCTATAGAACAGTGCATAAACTTATTCTAAGATGTAACAAAGCTAAATTTAAATACTGATTATCAACCATCTATCGATGTAAAGGAGTCTGTGGGACTTCCCTGGCTGTTGTCGATGCTACTGCTATTCAAGCTCATATCTTTACTCTCGTTCTCTCGCCATCCTTTAAGCATTTAAAGAAGAGCTAAATCTTAATTGATTCCGAAACTGTCCTCTGATACATGCTCTACTGGCTGCCATTATTCAACTAAAGGTGCTAGAATATTTACAGCATATCCCATGTCGGGTCGATGGCTTGGGTCTCTTGCTGTGCATTGTCCAGCTAGTTCAGCGACAGTTAAGATACTTTCCTCTATGGAGTCGTCTAGTGTTTTGTCGATGGCTTCCATGAGTTTCTCTTTGTTGGATTTGATTTGGGAGAACCATTGGGCTAGGTAGCGAGTGTCCTCTGGTCGGTTTTCATCCAGTGCTGTTAAAACGGTCAATAGTTCCATCAGCACAACCTCAAAACTGAATACATCAGACTTCATAGTGATTCACTGCCATTCAGAAACACCATTAAAATAAATAAATAAATCACTTCAGCAATAATTCAAACTCGCAAAATCACTTTCAGAAAATTGGATACAAGGTGTAAACAAAGCTTGACCTTAACATATCGAAAAACATAAGAAAGAACAAATTTACTATGAAAACAAAATTTTTAAATCCTTCTCATGCTTTAAGAGCCTAAAAATGTATAATAAGAGCATAAAAATTTAAATACGCAAACATTCTCGTATGTTGTTAGAATATATATTTTCTTTAGTCCACATTGTGATTCATTGTATCCTAAGAGCCTAAAGGAGTAATCAAAATTCAGGTTCTCCAAAAATACCCTTGCACCTTGACATTTACCAATGACATTTTCCGACAAACACCACAACCAAATATGCATCAATCTAGCCCCACTAAATCAGAATGTCATATCACAGTGAAGCTAAAGATGAAGGTCTTCTGGCAGTGGCAGGTATAAAATGCTGTGTAAATCAACTTTCAAGAAATGGATGTTTGCAAAGGCACTACCAAGATGACTGAGGTCATTCATCAGCCAGTTTAAGTCATGATCAGTAATACGCTTCAAAATTACATGCAGGAACTAAAATTGATATTCCAAGACATAAAAAGAATTAATTTTTAGCAAGATCTGTTAATGAATACATACCAAGCCGGTGTGCCCCAGACCCTCACATTTATAGCAAGAAAGTTCTTTTGATACATGATCTGCTGACGAGTGGCAGCATAAATGACCAAAACCGCTGCAAAGATAGCACCGGACAGCCCGTTCAGTGTTCACGGAGGGAGAATATTTAACGCTCAAACTGGATAGAAATTCTACAGAATACATAAATCAAACAAAACTAAAGGTACAGAGATTGATGAGAGATAAACCTTCAAATCTATTGGGAAAATATCTATTTTTACATGAAAACATATCATGACCATAATCTCCACATTTTAAACATACCTTGTCAGTGGTTGAGCCATTTTTTATATTTGTTTGAGGACAATCCTTTGCTCTGTGCCTTTAATTTTGCAGATGGAACATTTCCGCTCCTGCAGTCAAATATACAGACAGTATTTAATCAGTCAAATATGCACGAGAATGCATAATGAATAAAACTAATGTTTCTGATGAAGTATTAAAAATCGGTTCCCTACAGCTCTAGAAACAAAATAAGCAAGCAGCAAGCCAGGTCTAAGCATGCATATAGAAAGGAAATTATACGCTACGATAGCACCATTAATGTCTATATAACTCAAATTGATCTCATTCTACAGTGGAAGAGTCTAGCTTTGGAATGCTTTAATTTGTTTTATGCATCCTAACTGTAAGACACCAAAATAGTGAAGGAACATGTTTTTCTTTTTCCCAACTACAAACATCCTACAATTGAATAATAACGGTAAGTAGAAACTAACAAAGGCTGTATTCCCCATTAATCTATTGCTAGAGTGTGCCATCATCCATTAAATTGTGATAAGCAAAGCACATATTGAGTAAATAAAGCAAATAACCTTCTTACATTTCTTGAAAGTATGCTAAGTGCTAACACATAAAAAGCACGGCTTATTCTTTTTCTCTACCACACAATCGATAGTCCAATGCCCTTGCTCGCCACAATTGTCGCACTTTCCCCAGCCGTCATCTGGAGGATCGAAATACCTAGGCCCTCTCTGCAAATACATCAAACCAAAATAAACAAAATATACTTGAAACTGCCGCCACAAAAACAAATGATGCACAAAAGCATTCTCAAGACCAAATTACCGCTGGCTCACAACTAAATGAGTGCAAAACTGAAACATGACGAAAAATGGCCAAGAGTGACAAAGTTAAGTTACAGCTTAAAAGCATATCGCTAAATAAAGACGCTTATAATAATTAATAAGACTGGAGGAAGCTTCATTTATTGTCTACTTACATAAATTCAGTTGTTGCGTACTTCATTCTTCATCGGTTCCTTCTTCCGCTTCTTAACTCTCTTCTTCAGCTTCGTACCGGCATCGGGTTGCATGAATCGCAGTTAATTGCAACTGATAGGGTTTCCACCAGGTAGGAGGGTATACAACCTCCGTTCGGTATTATTTTGTAGCAGTGGGTGACCAGTTGTCCGCCAATTTTCTCCATGTTTTAATTCAATTTTAATAAAAAAATTTAACGTTCTGTCTATAATTTTATTCTTGTAATTGAAATTTTTGAATGCTATATATTTTTTAAATATAATTCTATTATATTATTTTTAATTTTGTGACAACCCATCATCCGAATGAATAATCTATACGTAAAAAAATTAGTCAAATACTCGATTCAATATAGTTAAATATGGTATATATATGATTAAAAGTTACTCAAATATCGTTAAATATCTTTTAATAATGTCAATTGGTCATGTACGGTTAATACGATTAAAAAATATTCAAATACTCGGTATAATATAGCCAAATATATTTAAGAAACAGATAGCTGGTAAAATACAACCTAAGAAGGCAGAAATTCAGATAATACAATTAAATTTTGTCAAATATACGGTCATATACATTTAAATAAAGTTATATACAAACAAATACAGACAAATAAGAACAAATACGTGTGGATGACGTGTGGTGTAAATAAAAGTATGAGATGGACATTTTTGTCAAACAGAGTTTTGTTTTGTCTTTATCCATATTTTGTTTTATTATTCTATGATCTTTAGTGACGAAAATCAGGACTTTAGGGATGAAATTTTTTCGTGAGTATTTTTTATATTGTGGATTGAATTCTATTATTATATTAGATGTATGTATTTATTTTTTTTCTCTTTAATTAATAAGTAGGAGTATTTTTTTATGCATACAGATTAAGGGGTAGAGATCCGGTATAAAGTGTGTTAAATATAAAAAGTATAAAGAGTTCATAACCGTTGATTTACCTTCTAATCAATGGCTG